>JAYDYQ010001917.1:0-35455 GCA_034814905.1 Penstemon davidsonii
AAGAAGACATTGAAGAAGACCAAGCCGATGAAGGAGAGAATGAAGATAACGAAGGGTTGTCCTCGAAGAATGTTAACTCCCCATCTTAGATCATTTTCAAGATTAGGGTTTCAGTGGTATCCTTCTTTTATCTATGTAACTTTTGTCATTTTGTTCAGTAGAATTTGAAAAGTTTGTAAATGTAGTCAACACAAAATCCCTTATTTGGTATATATGATTTTCAGTGATATATTAGTCTCTATCGAATTATTCTTTGTCATTTTGATGATCGTAGTACGCAATTGATAATCCATTATTGAAATTTTACTGCGCGCGCCAAAGATTGGGGACATAATCGTCATTTCCTTTACTATATATAAAGGTAAAATCTTTGAAGTTTTACCGCGCGTCCCCACTTGCAATATAAAATTTCTGTTTTGTAGATCGGAGCTATAGTTCGGTAATTCATAAGATTTTCTGGTTTTTTGATCATGAGTTCCAATCTTTTCTCTGGAGCCACAAAACGATCTCTACGGGGTCCATCCCGACGAGATACTCCGAAGAAGAAAATCCGAACAGAAAGTTAGCATCAGCCATCTTCCCAGGGAGGAGCTCCTTCTCGGGAAGCCATGCCTCAATCCGACCCGGTGTCGACCTCTTCGGAAGAAATTCAGAAATTAGTGGTGAATATTCCTTCTCGGGCGGAGAAAACTATGGATCCTTCTACGGGACCTTCACGGGCTCCGACCCGTAGCCCATTGGTCGATCCAAATATTCTGGAAGCTTATCAGAATTAGGAGTCTCGAACTAATTCTCCTCCTCTCGTCGACCAAACAAGAGACGAGCCTCCTCATTCTGATCGAGATGCCGCAATAAATCAAACCTCTGGTCGAGAAGACTCTCAGCAGGTCGTTATCATTCCTCCGAATCCTGAGGTTGAGACAACGTTGCAAATGAGCGGACCTGTGGAAGATATTCCCGAGTCTCTCTTTGCACCTCTGACCTCTAACGTTGTTGTTTCTACTTCTCAAGGTACCCAGGTTCTCTCTCCTCCCACTATTTCTCAAGATATAGCTAAAACTGGATCTGGTCCTAGCCAGTCTGGTTTCAAGAATTCTATGGACGACCCTTCTCTTCTAGACGATCGTTCTTTAAAGGAGCAGGTCGAAGAAATAACTGACTATGAGATGAGTCGATCTGGAGGGGTCTCTTTAGATGCATGCGTTCCAGCAACCCTTGAGCCTGATGGGTATCTTGGAATTTGGGAATGAGTACAATTCTGCCCAAGGAGCTTGATAAACTGAAGAATCACTCTTCTTTGCGGCTTGTTCAATCCATTTTCAAGCGTTTGGAGATGGTAAGTGGATTTCTATTATTTTTATTTTATTTTAATAGAGATCTTTTGTCTTCTAACTTTTAAAGTTCTTCATTCTTATTTTTCCATAATAGGCCAAGCATAAAGCTGTTCAGCTTGGGATACAGAATGATGAGTCTTATTTTTCTCAAGAAGAATCCCTTGAACGGATGAACACAATTGCTGCTGCTCATCGATTGCTGATGACTGAAGCCGAGAATCTCCGAGCAGCTACTGAAAAGCTTTCTAAAGAGAAGGAAGAACTTGCTCGGGCAAATAGCAGCTTGGTGTCCGATAAGGAGCAGCTTACCAAGGAGAAAGAAAACCTGCTCCGACTGAACAGGAATCTAGAAGAAGTTACTCAATCCCAGATCGATAAAAGTAAAAAACAAGAGTTTGAAAGGGGTTTTTCTCTCGGATACAAGCAACGTACGAAAGAAATGATGACTTATCTTGCTCATCAAACGAGTCCCGATCATGCTTTTGAACAGTAGACAAAGGTCTTTCTTTCTTTTTTTTTTTTTTTTTTTTTTTTAGAGAAATGTAATATAAGAAAACTCTTTTTTGTCGTGAATAGAGCAGTTCGTTGTTTCAATCGTTATGCGTGTAGAAACATACAGCGTTTCGATCTGAGTGCCATAATAACTGTTACATGTTTTCTCGGGAGAAGAAAAGTCGCTTGGGTAGTTGTGCTGTAACCGTAGATATAGGACGTTTCATGTGCTGTGTCCGCTAACTGATAAGTTCCTTGTAATATAAATATCTCTTTTGACAATAAGAAATCATAATAGAAATAACAAAAATGTCATCACTAAAAAGATATAATAATCCAACTTGGTACTTATGGTATCAAGATTACGGTGGAGATATTAACCAAATCTGTTTATGAGAGATGAGAGCTGGTTAGTTCATTAAAATGATGGTATCCCCTGTGTCAGGTATTCTCTTCGACCAAGGAGGATACTTCGTATGAGTTGGATGAGATATTCTTCAACTCAGGCGGATACTTTGTAATCTTCCTTCTGGACATCCTTCGAACAAGGAGGGTGTCTCACAAAGGTCTGGTGAAGTATATTTGCCAATCTTCACCAATGCAGTGACAGGAGTCCAAGATTAAGAAGTTCGTCGGATTGGAGGAGCAATCATTCCGTGGAGCAGAGTAGTAGGCTAGTATTTGTAGTAATTGTAGCTAGATTTTAGGAACGAAATGTACTTTTCCCTTTCTCTGTATTTAATCGACCGTATTTGCTAAATGTAACGATTTGAAAATATCTTAATAAAATCATTTATTTTTGAATCGTTCATCTGCGTCTTTACTATAGATTTCTTGACTGTAGTTGATCATATGTTATGATGTTGAGAACTTAAATCAATTGCTTAGTATAAAATTCCTTAGTCGTTTGATCAATCTAGACCGTAGATAGGATCTTAATGTAACACCGTTGGATCCTTTATCTCCTGCGTATAAAAAGGTCATTCCCTGCCTTTTTGTTTTTCAATAATGAAGTTGTTCAAAAATTTTCATCAGTATAACCATCGTCGTCCACCAAAATGTATTACCTCAACAAAGGATGAATTTCTGACTTGGTATGGGATGAATTGGAAAAGTGAAACTTCCATCATATATGCTGATGCTCGGACAAACTTCGTAATGAGGGATTAGTCGACCATAAGTTACGCCATAGGCTATAGGTCGAGGTCAGAGGAAAGCTGGATTCTTGCTTTATCGAAATCAACTTGTTTCTAACAGGTCGACGATGCCACGCATGAGATCCTTCTGATCCCTACTTCACTTGGCGAAGGAAAAGCATCAGCTTCTTCGAGGTGGTCGAGTTGTGATAGCATGTGCTCTTCCCTCGACCAGTGACCGCTGTCGATCCCAAGAAGAAAACCTGAACTTTAGTTTCTCGTCACTGTTCTCAAAGTAGATGTAAAGATAGTATATTCTGTAGCTCGAATGTTCCGAAGCACTTGTTATTATGATTATCATCGAAGATAAACTTTTCCTCGAGATTTTGTAGATAGAGTTGCTAGTATTTCAATCGATGCCTTTGTTTAGATAGGAATCTTAGATATGTAATATAATTTTTGTAATGATAATCTTTGCACGTTGAATATCGATCTAATGTATAATTTTTTAATTGATCGACCTGATAATGCATTTAATTCAAGTCCTGCTTTTATGGCTGGTATTTATGAATGTGTAACGTAAATCCCAATATCATGTGACCACCGTTGATTGGATATGAGTTCCACCGTTGGATTTTTACTCTCTTATCTATAAAAGGAATCCTTTACCTTTCATTCATTTACCATCAAAAGTAAAATTTCCAAAAAATGTACTCTCTCTTTTTTCAGAATGGTGATCGTCCACCTAACTTAGAAATTCAACAATTTATTAATTACGTCGACTTGGTATGGGTGGAATCGGAAAATGGAGACTTCTCAAAAACCATGAAGTCTCCGATCCCTAAAATAGGGGATCTATCGGAGTGTCTATCGTATATCGACCATCCTGTGCAAATGGGTAAGGGTCGGTACGGTGGCATTCCGATTTAATAGTTCCGTGGTCGGTGGAAAGCTGGTCAGTTCATTAAAACTAGAAGGTATGATCGAGAATGCTGACCACCATCGACCAATGAAAAATTATGATCTCACAAAGCTCTCTCTGATTCCGAGCTTTGTGGTCGTAATCACGGAACGTAAAGGTGGTTGTCTTCGTCGACCGGGTTTAGATGGTAGTAAGAATGCTGGGAAAAGTGTGGAGATAAGCAAAAACAGAAGCCCACTATTCCTGTCGCCATTCTTCAAACCTAAACAGCCTTAGTCGATGAATCGACCTTGTAAGATTGCTTTTTACAAGTCTACCGGACAAGCGAAGCTGTATTTGTCGATCATATGATATTTACGCTATCACCGACCCATTTGGTCTGTTATTACTTGTTGGTTTTCTTACTCTTTATGGAGATCGTTTTATCGGATGGAAGAGTATTTACCGACCCAATCGGTTTTACTCAGGTATTTTATTTTACTTAGGTTTTATACCAATTTTTTGGTTTTTAACCTATGTAGATCGTTCGTTAGGAAATCGATGAGTTTATACCGACCCAATCGTTTTTACTCAAAGATTTTTATTTTACTTAGGTTTTAAACCAACTTTTGATTTTTTAACCTGTGTAGATCGTTCATTAGGAGATCAATGAGTTTATACCGACCCAATCGGTTTACTCAAAGATTTTATTTTACTTAGGTTTTATACCAACTTTTGGTTTTTTAACCTATGTAGATCGTTCGTTAGGAGATCAATGAGTTTATACCGACACAATCGGTTTTACTCAAAGATTTTATTTTACTTAGGTTTTATACCAACTTTTGGTTTTTCAACCTGTGTAGATCGTTCGTTAGGAGATCAATGAGTTTATACCGACCCAATCGGTTTTACTCAAAGATTTTATTTTACTTAGGTTTTATACCAACTTTTGGTTTTTCAACCTGTGTAGATCGTTAGTTAGGAGATCAATGAGTTTATACCGACCCAATCGGTTTTACTCAAAGATTTTATTTTACTTAGGTTTTATACCAACTTTTGGTTTTTTAACCTGTGTAGATCGTTCGTTAGGAGATCAATGAGTTTATACCGACCCAATCGGTTTTACTCAAAGATTTTATTTTACTTAGGTTTTATACCAACTTTTGGTTTTTTAACCTGTGTAGATCGTTCGTTAGAAGATCAATGAGTTTATACCGACCCAATCGGTTTTACTCAAAGATTTTATTTTACTTAGGTTTTATACCAACTTTTGGTTTTTAACCTGTGTAGAGTGAATTTTGACAATAGTCTTTTGAGTGCGATGTATGAAAAAAATAAGCAAAAGCTTTTATTATAATCGTGGATAAATTTGATGTCCGAAAAGAAAATAACAAAACAAACTAAAATTTGAAAAACAAGCTAATTTCTTGTAAAATCCTGTCTGATCTCCAAAACCTCCTGCCTCGATATCAACAGCCATAATATCTTCTGAGGTTTACTGCATTCCATGTTCGAGGAAGCGGAGTTCCATCCATATGTGCTATTTTATACGATCCCTTCTTGCCGACCGCGGTTACCACGTATGGACCTTCCCAATTTTGCTGCAACTTACCCACGTGTTACGATACTTCAACCTTTTTAAGTACCAAATCACCCTCCTTGAACGATTGTATCCTCACTCTTTGATTGTAGGCCTTTTCCATGCTGGATTTAGCTGCTTCTAACGGAAGACTGGCTTTTTCCCTCAGGGTCTCACTTAAGTCGACATCGTCTTTTCTCAGTTGATCATTTGATTCTTCATCGTACAACTCAATTCTAGGGCTGGGGACTAGTGCCTCAACTGGGATAACTGCCTCCGATCCATAGACTAAGCTAAATGGTGTTTCACCGGTAGAGGCTTTTACTGTAGTTCTGTTAGCCCATATGACACCGGGAAGCTCGTCTAGCCATCTTTCTTTGGCGTCATCCAGTCTTTTCTCGAGGGATTTGATAATTTCTCGATTTGCTACTTCAGTTTGTCCATTTGCTCGAGGATGTCCGACTGATGTAAAGTTTTGCTGTATCCCAAACTTTGAGCACCATTCTTGGACTTGTTTTCCAGCGAACTGGGTCCCGTTGTCGGAAATTAAGATCCTCGGGATTTCGAAACGACAGACTATATTTTTCCAAAGGAAATTTATGATCTGGAACTGAGTTATCCGAGCTAGCTCTATACATTCAATCCACTTGCTGAAATATTCAACGGCGACTAGCACGTAACTCTTTTTCGATCTGGCCACTGGGAATGGTCCGACTATATCAATTCCCCATTGGTCAAAAGGCCAACAGATCGGAATTGGGTGCATTGTCTCAACTGGTTGATGTATTATATTTGAATGCACCTGGCAGTAATGACAGTGTTTTACATAATCCTTTGCATCTGCGTACATCGTTGGCCAATAGTACCCTGTTCTCAAACATTTGAGTGTAAGTGCTCGAGCCCCACTATGATTCCCTGCTTCTCCTTCATGGATACTATTAAGGATGCTTTGGGTTTGGTGCTCTGGTATGCATTTTAGCAGAATTCCCGAGACGGATCATCTGTAGAGTTTTCCCTTTTCACTGGCATATTTTCGTGCTCGGTATTTGATTCTCCTAGCTTCATTCTTATTGCTAGGAAGCAACCCCTCTTCCAAATAGGTGATTAGTGGGGTCATCCAACTATCTGCGGCCAAGTCGATGTCTCATACTCTGCTTCATTGTTGGTTACCATGAAATCTAGGGTGATGGCATAATTCATATCTTCGCCATTTGGTCCTTGAAAATTGATGCACCATCGACGTGCATAAGCCATGCTAGGTCATTGACGATCAAGATGTTATTATCACTTGTAGATGCCCCTTTAGGGCTCGCCTCCGACAAACTTGGGGTCTCTAAGAGGAAGTCAGCAAGTACTTGAGCTTTGATTGCTGTTCGTGGTTGATATTCGATCTCATATTGTCCCAATTCTACAGCCCATTTGATTAATCTTCCCGAGGCTTCAGGTTTTGACAAGATTTGCCTTAAAGGTTGATTGGTTAGAACGATGATTTTATATGTTTGGAAATAGGGTCGTAATCTTCGTGCTGATGTTAACAATGCCAAGGCAAATTTTTCAATCACCAGATAATTCTTTTCAGCCCCTTGCAGTAATTTACTCAAATAATAGACTGGCTTGTGTTCTGAGCCCTCAATCTTGACTAGAACTGAACTTATGGCTGCCTCGGAAATAGCGATGTATATATAAAGAGGCTGTCCTTCAGTAGGTTTGGCGAGTAGTGGAGGTGAGGTCAAGTATTCTTTTAGTCGATCGAATGCGTGGTCGCAAGCTTCGGTCCATTCAAATGTCTTGGCTCTTCTTAAGGTTTGAAAGAATGGTAGACTCTTATCTGCCGACCTCGATATGAATCGGTTGAGGGCCACAATTTTCCCTACTAAGCTCTGTACTTGAGTAATATTTCTCGGAGGTTTCATTTCTGTGATAGCACGTATCTTCTCAGGGTTCGTTTCGATGCCTCTTTCGTGAACTAAGTAACCTAGGAATTTCCCAGATCTGACTCCGAAGGTGCATTTTAAAGGGTTGAGTTTCATTCCGTACTTCCTTAAAATTTTAAAGCAACGATCAAGGTGTTTGATGTGGTCTTCCTCGCTCATGCTTTTGACCAACATATCATCGACATACACTTCCATTATTTCTCCGATCAGCTCTTTGAACATTAAGTTCACCAATCATTGATAAGTCGCTCCTGCGTTTCTTAATCCGAAAGGCATTGCTACGAAGCAATATACCCCCTGTTCAGTAACGAAGGCAGTTTTTTCTTGATCTTTTTCATCCATAAATATCTGGTAAAAACCCTGAAAGGCATCCATCATGCTGAAAATAGCAAAACCAGCAGTGGAGTCGACTAATAGGTCGATTCTGGGGAGTGGATAGGGGTCCCGTGGACATAACTTGTTTCAGTCCGTAAAGTCATTGCACATTCTCCATTTATTATCTTTCTTGTCCCCTTTTGACACTAATACCACATTACATAGCCACTCGGTGAAGTGTATTTCTCTAATCTGTTTAGACATTAAAAGCCTTTCGACCTCTGCTTTTATTATTTTGTCTTTCACAGGACCGTGATTTCTTTTCTTTTGTCTGACTGGTTTGGCGTTCGGATCAATTTTTGAAGAGTGGGTTATTATTCTTGGATCGGTCCCTACTATATCCTCCGAACTCCAGGCAAACACATCCATATTTTTCTTTAAAAAGTTAACCAACATAATTTCACCTTGTGGAGATAAATTCCAATTCTTGTGATTTTGGTCGGATCATTATCCACAAGACGAATATCTTTATGCTCGGGTCAGGTAGAGTCAAATCTATAGGTTCCTTTCCCATTTTATCGATCCTTTCCGTATTAGGTAACTCCGGCTCTAGAGATCTTTCCGAAGAAGATCCTACTGCTTTTCTTTTTGAAGGTGTTAATGGATCGACGTTCCTTTTTAATGAGAGCGCTGTATTGTAACAATCCCACGCCATGCAGTGATCGTTCATTATCTCGCCGAACCCTGAGATCGTAGGGAATTTTATCTTCTGGTGATAGGTCGAAACAACTGCTTGAAATTGATTCAATGCCGGTCTCCCCAAGAGAGCGTTTTAAGCGAATGGTGTTTCTACCACTAAGAATTTTATCATTTTTACCACCCGATGAGGTTTGCTCCCAAGGGTTACACTTAAATTGATAGTCCCTGGTGGAACTATTTCCGATCCTCCAAACCCTATTAGTGGCGTGGCTACTCTTTGGAGAGTTATTTTTCCTAGATTCATTTGATTTAAAGCTTCGATAGCTACGATGTTAGCGGAGCTTCCATTGCCGATCAGGATTCTTTTGACATTAAAGTCGGAGATTCTTAGAGAGACTACCATTGGAAAATCAGAGTGGTCTTCGTTAACGTCCCAATTCAAATTTCTAGGGACTTCACTTTCATCAAAGCTGATTGTTTGTTTGTCAGAGCCTTTATTCTCGAGTGCCCATACTTCCTTAGGAGTGACAAGTCCTTTTTCCAGGGATCGGGCTGTCTTCCGCCTTGCGTTTCGACTATCTCCCCCGACTGGACCACCTGAGATTACATGTATTGTACCATTGACTTGATCGTTATCGATGTCGCCTCTTCGAGGCACGCGATTGCTGGGCGATCTCTCGTGAGGGCTTCTATTCCCTTCCCTCCTTCTAGGACTCCGTGTCCTTTGTCTCCTTCGATCCGTTCTGTCCACAAATTCGTTCAACTTGCCTTGTTGAATTAATTTTTCAATCTCCTGTTTTAGGTGATAGCAGTCCTCGGTCCTATGACCGTGGGCTCGATGGTATCTACAATATAGATCGTAGTTCTTCGCCCCAGGTTTAGCTTGCGTGATTCTTCTTGCTGGGGGAATCAAGTTATTTCTCTTCAGTATCACCAAAATATCCTCTCTGGGGGCGTTTAGTTTGGTATACTCCACATAGTTTACTCGATCTCTAACATTCCTTTCTGGAGATCGAGGCCTGAGGTAGACATTAGGTCTTTTTTCAGGGTTACCCCCGCTATACTCCAACCTTTTGAAGACGTTTTCTCTCCGGGAAAATCGATCGTAATCCATGGCTCTTTGCATCTGTGGTTTTTCAGGCTTCCTGGATCCTGAGGTGGATGCTTTATTCTTATTTTTATCTTTGAATGAGTTCATCTCTTCTTGAGTCATATACTTTGAGGTTAATGTCATGACTTCTGCAAAGGTTCGTGGCTGTTTCCGACTTAAGGCATTGCCAAATTGCCTATTTTTCGTTAGATCGAACAAAATAGATATAATATAGTCGATATTCGGGGAGTCTATCTTCAACAGTTCAACATTGAACCTTGCCAACCAAGTCCTCAGGGATTCTCCTTCTTGTTGGATAATAGTTCCCAGGTAACTCATAGGGAGCTTTTGTCTTTTCTGGCTAGCGAATTGTTGCTCTAGTTTGTTACATAGTTCTCTAAAACTGAATATTGAATTAGGTGGTTGTTTTCCGAACCAGTCCAGTGCTAATCCCTCGAAGGTTGTGATCATTAGCTTCGCCGTATACTCCGCTGAATGAGCGTATAAGTTCATTATATTCGTGAAACTGAATATATAATCAGTTGGATCACCAGTTCCGTCATATCTGGGAAGTCGGGCAGGTAAAGGCCCTGAGGCCTGTGCTTCCCTAATTTCTAGGCAGAATGGGGAACAGGCAGCCATACTATCTTGGATTTCTCGAGAACGAGGCCAAGGTTGTCTCAAAGTCAATAGCCTTTGTTCTACTCGTTCCTCCACCATCCTCTCAATGTCTCTTTCGGAGAATCTTCTAGTCGCTCGCCGATCGATAATCGGTGGCTCCTCTTCATCATCGATCGGAATAACTATTTTTTCTCTGGATAGATAAGGTTCAGGACGAGAATTAGCTCTTGCCTGGTTACCTTTTCGACCAGGGTGTCTTTTAGCGAAGTTCGGCGGGGATATGTGAGATCGTTGATCCCCGTCTGGGCTTTCTGCTTCAGCCGATACCCGATCGTTGTCCACTCGGGCTCGTCTGATATTGTTTACCAATCTGGTCGGTGGAGTTGGGGCTGCTTCTGGGCTGACGTTTTCTGGTCCCGATGTGTGTAAGATTTCAGCACATAACGAATTTACCATCTGAGCCATTGGCCTTAGCTTCTCTTGATCGGCTGGTAACGGGGGAGGGGGAACGGATCGAACGGGTGAATTAGGGGCCCTATTTCCACTAGGAGTTTGTCGTCCTCCAGTATTTTGGTTGTTGGTTGTGTTTGCCGTAACATGCCCCTCTGCTCGACCCACATCTTGATGTTCTGCGGGAGGCAGCATATTATTAGTGCTAATTCTTTGGGAATTTTCGGGCAGACTTTTTACAGCACGAGGATGCTGAGAGGTTGTGCTTCTTCCGGCGGTACGTGTGCTTTTCCTTGGATTGACCATATTAGATTGAGTAATTAACCCTGCCCCATGGTGGGCGCCAACTGATTTAGCCTAATTTCGTCTTAGGTTTAATCTCAGTAAATTATTAAAAGAACAACTTTTATATATTAGGGGTTTGGTTAAAGTACTCAGGATGGAGCAATTCAAGAATAGTATAAAGAGCAATAATCACGCAATAATAAGTACGCGAGAGGAGAAATAGTTGTAGTATTATTGATAGGCTAAAATCTGGATCCTTATACAATGTAAGATTCAGTATTTATAATAATTGTCTAGTCCTAACTTGACTAGGAGTCCTATTAGGCCTTGGAATCCTGCATGGCTTAGGAGTACTGCATGGCCCATTAAATCTTCTGGATCGGTCTTCAGGTCGATCAGATCCGATCTTGTAGTCTTCACAGGTCGGATCGATGCTGAACCTCCTCGGAAAGCTTTATTCCATTATGTGTGTAAAATAGCCCTCATCAGAAGATGAGTCCGATCGAGTCCATATTGCTTATCGAAATTCTCTCTACGAAGAATCCAAAGTACGCGATCAGCTCACCGCCGTTCAGAAAGAATTGGAAGAGTCCAGAGCTAAGTATACCCCAGCTGTCGAGGAGAGCCTGGTGAAGGTTGTCGCGGAGAAAAGCCTGCTCGAGGAGAAGGTCAAGAGACTAGAAGAAAAACTCGCACAGACCAAGGCTGATTCAGAGTTGTCTTATCAGCGTGGTAAGGAGGAATCACGCCTAAGCTCGATAAGAGAGTTTCTGGAATCACCCGCACTAGATGCCATAGCTCGAAAAAGGGTCGGTGAAATTCTTCAGACTACTTTTTATAAAGGGGTCCGACAGTTGGTCTCTGCGAAGGTCATCCCCGACAAGATAGATGAGTACTTGAAGCATATGGACATTCTCAAGAACATGGACGGAGAAAAATATCGAGTTTCATCCTCGAGCTCCACAGATTGGGAAACACACGAGTTCGCTCCTTTCGTGAGAGAGTTCGGAGCTCAAATGCCTAATCCTGACATGCTGGAATTGGAAACGTCCAGCTCGAGCTCAAGTTCCGATAGTTCTGGGGATGAAGACGGCCAAGATAGTTCTGGAGATGAGGAAGATCAAGATACTTCTGAAGACAGGGATGACCGAGAGGCTTCTGGGGACGAAAATGTCGACATCGAAGACGACTCCGAGAGTGAGGGCAATGAGGAAGAACAAAACCCTTAGAAAGATTCCTTGTAATAGATTATAGGATTTTCCTTCATCTGTAATGTAATCTTCTCGATCATCTATATAATCTTCTTTCTTTGCATGCAATATTTACCAAGTCCAGATGCTTAAAAATTCGTCAGAATTCACGATACAACTTAACTAGACAATAATCTTTGTAAGCTGTAAGGTGCTCGAAAAAGAACGTCGATATCGAGTTATGCGACACTAGTTAAAGTAGACTTCCTTAATAGGTAAGGTATTAAGACGATCGATCTTCTTAATATAGCCCGGAAAAACTTGAAATTCGCGACAGTTGGGTCCCCAATAGGCAACGTTTCTCTTTCTTATAAATAGGGGAGAAGACTTGAGATTTGTATCATTGAAATCATAATTCTATTTCACGTCGGAGCTCATAGATCGATAAAAATAAATCGAGCCCTTCTCTTTACCAAATAATCCGATCATGGAGGGGTTAGTGAATTCCAAACTTGACCCAACCTAAATGTTCAAAACCAAGAAAGAAAAGGCTCCTAAGTCCAAATCCAGAGATTCTAAGTCCTCTACAGAGGCATCCAAAGTTTCTAAGGCCGATCGTGGCAAGAATAAGATCGATTCTCCCTTAAATTCAGGGTCCGAACGATCAGAGGCTCCTAAGGGTGACCTCGGCAAAACCAAGATCGACCCCACGCCGAACTCCTTACCCGCTCGGTCCGAAAAAGGGCTGGTTATACAATTTCTGGACTCCCCCTCCAGGTCGAAGAACAGCTCTGAGGGGAAAGCGCAGGGGAAAGCGCAGGTTGTTAACCCCAGCAAGCAAGTCATATCTAGTGGCTCCGAGCTTGCTTCGAACAAAAGGCCGCACGTGGATGACCTGATTCCAACCCCAACCTTGCTTCAAATGACTGGGGAAAAGAAAGCATTAGGTGGAAGCGTTTTGGCTTTGGAGGCTACTAAGAGCGTTGTAGACGAGCCTCCAAGTAAAAAGGTCAAAATAAATGACCCATCTGCCGATAAGAAAGAGTCTCCTCTACCGGGTAAGAATCCCGAGGTCTACAGCTCTGTCTCCGATGTTACTCGCACACTCAGTGCAATTTTTGGGGAGATGAAGAGTAAGGCAGTGGCTGGAGGGGTTGCCCCGAGCGGTTGGGACATTACTCTGAGCAGTATTCAGTTGGCCGAGCATGAGCTGTTGAGAGGAAAAAGCGCTCGGGAAATAGTGCAATCGAGCTCAGATTTGCTTACCCAGGTGAGTCTTTTTTTTTTTTTTTTAACCTCTTCAGTGATGCCATGTAGATTGGGCAGCACCTTTTCCAGCTCGGTTTGCAGGTCGAGCAAGAAGCCGAGCAGCGCGCTACGACGGTCCTCGAGTTAGAGGAAAAGAAAGTTGCGCTGGCGAAATCCCTTGACGAAGCTAGAGCCATCGAGCTGAAACTTGCTTCTGAGACGGAGAATGCTGTGAGGCAGAAAGAGAGCCAAATCCACAAGGAGCAAAGAGCTGGACAGGCTGAAGTCCCTTGTCGAGCAGGAGAAGAAAAAGGCCGAGCTGCGGGAACAAGAGGCTTATAAGAAAGGTTATGACGCGGGGTACGAGGCCCGCAGTGTCGAGCTCCGCAAGATCTTATCCGAGAACAAACTTATTTAGAGATTCCATCTCTCGTTTGTAACTCTTTCTTTTTTCTGCTTGATCAAATGTTGTACTTTTATCTTTTTTCTTTCTTGTAACGTCGTTGGCATCGGAATAAAAGTTTTCCGTTCTTTTAAACAACGTTGTTCTGTGAACGTAGAGTTATATTTATTCTGAACTTCTCTATTTTCAAGATATTTTCTTATTGTAGAGATAAGTTATAATCGAGCTAAGAGTGATCGGAATTTCGAGCATATAGTGAAAACGGAAAATTTCTGCACCGCACACCGCACATCTGACCAAGTCATAGTATTCCCCTTTTTTCAGCTAAGTTCCAAGGAAAATCTGACCAAATAGTACCAAACCTCTGGAAGCGAAATGGTCACCCGTGATAAATGCCTTAATCTGGGCCGTTGGCTCCGTTGAATAATGACCGTCGATCTGAACTTCCTCTTAGTATATAAGGGGCTTTTTACTCAGCTGAAATTTTTTACTTTACACCGTGAAAATGTTTCATCCGAGGACTAAGCTCGGATCCTTCCCTCTTCCTGTTCAAGCCTTTGAGATTTGGCTTCGAACATACTTCCGACCTTTCAAACAAAATATATACAACTTTGGTATGGGTGGAATCTGAAAAAAGGGGTCCCTCGATGACCGATGGGTCTCCGATCCTTGAAACTGGGATCTCCCCTCGGGATACCAATAAGTGACTGACCCTTGCTCGGGTATTTTGGGCAGGGTTAGAATTGCGGATTTCGAGGGGTATCCCCGAGGGCGGAAAGCTGGTCAGATAATTAAAAGGAAGTTTGACCTTGAGTACCAATTTCTTCATTTCTTCCTTAAAGAATGGTAACTTTGGGTCGAACTTTCGGATCAGAAAATGATGACCGGCCGCTCTAGGTTGAAATTTCGGATCTCAAAATGAGGAATTTCAATCTAGACGCCAACTTGGGGAAGTGATCGGGCTCGACTGGTAGCAAGAATGCTGGGGACTGTATGGAGATCAGAAAAAGTAATCTGCGATCCATATTGTCTAATTTCAAAACCAGATATCATCAGACGATAAACATATACAGCTCGATCACTTTACAAGTCTACCGGACAACCGATTTGTCACACAAACTGTGGTGCACTCATCGGATGCTCGCTAATGCTCCTGGTCGACGACACTGAAGGATGCTCGAAGACCATAGAATAGGGCACAGTAGTTGTATTAGGACTTTATTTGTAAACATACTCAATAACTTTGTAATCTGTTCAACGAACATCAATAAAGTTGTAGTTTTTGTATTTCACTGATCTCTTGTATCTTGCTCGGAACTTATAAATAATAAGACCTTTATGTTTCAAATAGAAAACTTGCAATCTATCTTTCTTTTCCATCGTCTTTGTTATTAATTTTGCTCGCAACACCCAACTCGATGACGAACTAATAATCCGATGAAACTTTAAAAATCTGGACGCGAAGTTTAACCCATAATTGGAATAATTATCGATCGGCAAAATCATCCCGGATAGATTATCCGATAAGCATCCAAATGAAAAATAGCTGAAGAGAAGTTTACTTCGAGCATAATTGAACTTAGGAAATAATAATTCCAACTTGAGAAGGAATTTTCCAAGAATATGAATGCTTTCGAGATTCCCATATCTCGAGCTGGGCTACCTCATTATTTTACCTCGAGCAGCACATTATTTGCCCAACAATAAATCGTTTGACAAACTTTATCGTTTAAGTCCTTTTTTCCAAGCTAGATAGTCACGTTCTTTTCGTGCAAGTCTTTATTTAACTGAGGGGCATAGCAACAGCTTTCACCCCCAGTAAAAACATTTTCCTGTTTTTTAGCAAGTCTTTTATCGAGTTGAGGGGGCATAGCAACGGCTTTCACCCTCAGTCGAGACATTTTTCTTTTTTGAGCAAGTCTTTTATCGAGCTGAGGGGCATAGCAACAGCTTTCACCCTCAGTCGAGACATTTTGCTTTTTTGAGCAAGTCTTTATCGAGCTGAGGGGCATAGCAACAGCTTTCACCCTCAGTCGAGACATTTTGCATTTTTGAGCAAGTCTTCTATCGAGCTGAGGGGCGTAGCAACAACTTTCACCCTCAGTCGTGACATTTTGCATTTTTGAGCAAGTCTTTTATCGAGCTGAGGGGCGTAGCAACAGCTTTCACCCTCAGTCGAGACATTTTGCGTCTTTGAGAAAGTCTTTTATCGAGCTGAGGGGCATAGCAACAGCTTTCACCCTCAGTCGAGACATTTTGCATTTTTGAGCAAGTCTTTATCGAGCTTAGGGGCGTAGCAACAGCTTTCACCCTCAGTCGAGACATTTTGCATTTTTGAGCAAGTCTTTTATCGAGCTAAGGGGCATAGCAACAGCTTTCACCCTCAGTCGAGACATTTTGCATTTTTGAGCAAGTCTTTTATCGAGCTGAGGGGCATAGCAACAACTTTCACCCTCAGTCGAGACATTTTGCATTTTTGAGCAAGTCTTTATCGAGCTGAGGGGCGTAGCAACAGCTTTCACCCTCAATCGAGATATTTTGCATTTTTGAGCAAGTCTTTTATCGAGCTGAGGGGCATAGCAACAACTTTCACCCTCAGTCGAGACATTTTGCGTTTTTGAGCCAGTCTTTATCGAGCTGAGGGGCGTAGCAACAACTTTCACCCTTAGTCGAGACATTTTGCTGATCTCTGCCTCTCTTTTTTTTTTTTTTATATAAGAGCTTTAACCGATCTGAGGGGCATAGCAACAGCTTTCACCCTCAGCCGAGACATATTGCTCTTTCTTTATCATGGTACTCGGAAATACAGTTGGAGCTTTAAAAGAGGACTTCATTGATTGTGCTTACACTTGGAAATAAAATAGAGTTGCAAAAACAGGAAATTACAAGAAAAATAAAACGATTACAACTATCTTCCATAGTATTTCCTCAGGTTAACTGCATTCCAGGTCCTCGGCAAAGTTTCACCGTTAAGGTGAGCGATCTTGTAGAATCCTTTCTTTCCGACCTCCTGCACGACGTAAGGGCCATCCCAGTTCGGTTGAAGCTTTTCGACGTGCTTTGATACCTCCACCTTTTTGAGGACCAAATCCCCAACTTTAGATGTTCTTATTCTGACTTTTTTGTCATAAGCTCTTTCCATGCTGGATTTGGTGGCCTGGATCTTTATGCATGCTCGGTCACGCTTGCCATTTGCGTGGTCGACGTCCATCTCTCTCAATAACTGGCTCTGGTCGGGGTCATAAGATTCAACTCTTGGTGATGGCACCAACGTTTCGATCGGAATAACAGCCTCCGACCCATATACCAAAGAAAAAGGAGTCTCTCCAGTAGCAGATTTTACCGAGGTTCTATTCGCCCAAATGACTCCGGGAAGCTCGTCCAACCATTTACCTTTTGCCTCGGCCAATCGCTTTTCAAGTGATCGGACAATCTCCTTGTTGGTGACTTAGGTCTGGCCGTTTGCTTGGGGATGACCGACCGAGGTGAAATTCTGCTGGATTCCAAATTTTTCGCACCACTCCAAAATCTGCTTTCCGGCAAACTGAGTTCCATTGTCGGAGATCAAGATCCTAGGTATCCCGAACCTGCAAACAATATTCTTCCATAGAAAATTTATAACCTGAAACTGAGTAATCTTAGTTAGTGCGATACATTCAACCCATTTACCGAAGTATTCAACAGCAACCAGGACATAGTTTTTTCTCGATCTAGCTGTTGGGAAAGGTCCCACGATATCGATCACCCACTTATCGAATGGCCAGCAGATCGGAATAGAGTGCAGCTGTTCGGCGGGCTGATGAATCAAATTTGAATAAATTTGGCAATGATGGCACTTCTTGACATATTCGATGGCATCCGAAATCAAGGTAGGCCAATAATATCCCGTCCTCGAGCACTTCAAAGCTAATGCTCTTGCACCGCAATGGGTTCCGGCCTCACCTTCGTGAATTTCCTTCAGGATAAGATCAAACTGGCTCTCCGGAATACACTTCAACTGAATTCCTGAACTAGATCTCTTATAAAGCTGGTCCTTGATCAAAACGTACATCGGAGCTCGATATTTAATTCGTCGTGCTTCGTTCGCTTCCTCTGGTAAGGTACCTTCCTTAGAAAAGTTTTTAAAGGTTCCATCCAGGAAGGCCCTTGAGTATCATCTCCATGATCTCCGAGCTCGGGGCTACGTTCAAATCTATAGCTGGAGTGTTGGACATCAACCAAGTTATTACTCTCTCCTTTCGTCCATCCATCGACCCCGTAAATTTTGAGAGCAAATCCGCCCAAGAGTTTTCCTCTCGAGGGATAGCTTGGATATCAAACTTATCCAGCTTTGCCACTAAATCCTTCACCCTTTTAAGATACTTTACCATGTTGAACTCTTTTGCCTCATAGACCCCCTTCACTTGCCTATGTATCAGCTCAGAATCGGTCAGCACGGCAAGAGACTTTATACTTGCTTTAATTGCCATTTATAATCCAGCGATTAGAGCCTCATACTCTGCCTCATTGTTCGTTACCATAAAATCCAAAGTTATTGCATAACTAAGGTCTTCCCCTTCGGGACCTTGAAAGTGAATTCCGGCCCCACCACCTTCTCTAGTTGACGACCCATCGACATGCATCACCCAAACTTTCTCCTGAACATCTACCACCATGTTGACCTCGGGAACTTGTTGTTTTCCCGAACTGGTTCCCGTTGATTTTGCAATGAAATCGGCCAGGACTTGGGCTTTGATCGTTGTTCGAGGTTGGTACTCGATTTCGAATTGTCCAAGTTCTACTGCCCATTTAATCAATCTTCCGGACGTCTCCGGTTTTGACAGAACTTGCCTTAGAGGCTGGTTTGTCAAAACAATAATCTTATAAGTCTGAAAATAAGGCCTCAGTTTCCGTGCGGCAATAACCAGAGCAAGTGCAAATTTCTCGATCTACAAATAATTCCTCTCCGCCCCTTGAAGCAACTTACTCAGATAATACACCGACTTGTGATCAGAATCCTGAACTCTCACCAAAACTGAGCTTATGGCATCCATCGATATTGCTATGTATAAATACAAAGGCTCTCCCTCGACCGGCTTTGCTAACATCGGTGGGGAGACTAAGTACTTTTTAAGCTCTTCAAAAGCTGTATCGCACTCCTCATTCCACTCGAAGCTTTTCGATTTCCTTAGCAATTTGAAGAAAGGCAAACTCTTGTCCGCTGAGCGGGATATAAATCTGTTCAAAGATATTATTTTTCCTATCAAACTCTGCACTTCAGATAGCTTTGTTGGCGGTTTAAGTTCGGCGATAGCTCTAATTTTCTCTGGGTTTGCCTCGATGCCACGCTCGTGGACCAAATAGCCGAGAAATTTTCCCGATCTTACCCAGAAAGTGCATTTTGCTGGATTTAGTTTCATTCTGTATTTTCTCAAAATCGCAAAACATTTGTCGAGGTGCTTTATATGATCTTCCTCGGTCATGCTCTTCACGAGCATATCATCGACGTAAACTTCCATGATTTCTCCAATTAAATCCTTGAACATCATGTTCACGAGCCTTTGATAAGTTGCTCCAGCATTCCGCAGTCCAAAAGGCATCACTATGAAGCAGTACACCCCGTGCTCGGTAATGAAAGCGGTTTTGTCTTGATCCCTTTCATTCATAAAAATCTGATAAAATCCCTGGAAGGCATCCATCATGCTAAAGAAAATGAACCCAGCGGTCGAATCGACCAGGATATCAATCCGCGGTAAGGGATAGGGATCTCTCGGACATAACTTGTTCAAGTGTGTAAAGTCATTACACATTCTCCACTTGTTGTCCACCTTTTCTCCCTTTGACACCAACACAACATTGCAGAGCTATTCAGTAAATGTTATTTCCTTGATCTGCCCAGCGGCTAACAATCGATCCACCTCAGCGTTAATGATTTTATCCTTTTCCCGACCATGATTCCTCTTCTTTTGTCTAACTGGCTTTGCCTTAGGATCGATATTCAGTGAATGAGTAATCACCCTTGGGTCGATCCCCATGATTTCATCGGAGCTCCAAGCAAAGACATCGGCATTATCTCTCAAGAACTCGATCAGCATGGTTTCCATTCCTTGACTTAGCTCAGTCCCTATCCTGGTGAACTTCTCGGGTGAACCAGGGATTTACGTTACCTGTTTATGATTTGGGGGTTGAACGCTCATATCGATCTCTTTTCCTTTTTTACTCTGCAATTTTTTATAGTCTGGTAGAGGGAGATCCGATACCGAGAAGATCTTTTCATCCTCTAACTTCCTCTTCGAGGGCAAGATAGGCTTGAACTGTTTTTTCATGTTTAGGGACGTGTTATAACACTCCCATGCCATGCATTGATCATTCCTCATTTCTCCGACCCCCGCCAAAGTGGGAAACTTGACCTTCTGATGGTAAGTCGACACGACTTCTTTGAAAATATTTAAAGCCGGTCTTCCCAAAATAGCGTTATAAGCGAAAGGGGTACTTATGACCAAGAATTTGACCATCTTCGTCACATCTTTAGGTTTTTTGCCCATTATGGTACTCGGGAAGATGGTACAGAGAGGAACGATTTCCGAACCACCGAAGACAATAAGCGGGGTAGATACCTGATCCAAACGTGGGTGCTGTAAATTCATTTTATCAAGAGCTTGAGAGGAGATTATGTTTGCCGAGCTACCATTATCGATCAATACCCTTTTGATTTAGCCTAATTTCGTCTTAAGGTTAAACTCAGTAAATTATTAAAAGATCCAATTTTTATATTAGGGGTTTGGTTAAAGTACTCAGGATGGTGCAATTCAAGAACAAATATAAAGTTGTAAAATCACGTAAGAACAAGTATATTGGAGGCAAAATAAGTATAGTATTATTGATAGGTTAAATTCTGGATCCTAGATACATTCTAAGAATCACTATTTATAATCTTCATCATGTCCTAACAGAGCTAGGAGTCCTATTAGGCCTAGGAATCCTGCATGGCCTGGGAGTACCGTATGGCCCAATAAGTCTTCTGGATCGGACATTAGGTCGATCAGATACATTTTGGCAGGTCGAGCCGATCTTGCTGTCTACGTGGGTCGGATCGATCTTGATTCTCCTCGAAAAACCCTGCTCGGTTATATGTGTAAAGTAGCCCTCATCAGTACTCCCTCACTTCTCGAGCGTAATCGAAGCTGGAGCTCGTAGGAGTAAATGTGGTTGTTACTTTGGTCCTTTCATCGTTCATGAAATATGCCTCGTTAAAAACTTAGTTCGGAAAAACCCTTCAAGGGATAAAAACCGAATAAGGGAAAAAGAGTGCATTCTCAATTGAACTATCCACATAGGGACACGTATTTTAGTAACGTGTGTCAGACAATCATAAAGTCTTTTCAAGGTTTTATTTGGCGGGAATACGAAGAGACGCGAAGGGTTGAATCTGTCTTTTCACCACCCATATATATAATCGAAAATCGCGGGATATTTTACTTTTTACCCCAGATATTTAGATCCTTCTTGCAGTAAAAGTTTAAGTCGATAAACTTGCCATCTTCTTATTTCATCGAGCACATTACTTTAAGGTTCAATGGCTTCGACCTCGCAGAATCCCCATTCCTTAACTCAAAATGTAGGAGAACAAGTACCACCTAACATCCCCAATCCTGATATCCTTTCCTCTGAGGATGAAGCAGCGGATGATGTTCAGTTAGAAGAAGTCGGAGATTATGAAGAAAAGGAAGTTGATAGCTTGGTGGTGGAAATTGTTCCAGAAGAGGAGATGATGTCCAGGGCATCCAAAAAATCTATGACGGCTCAACCTCAAATTTCCGCTCCCGTGGAATTCTTTCCTTCTCGATGGAAACAAGAAGATTTACCTAATTTGAAAAGGGAATACGGTCGTTATTTCCCATCGGATTTTGAGATCATTATTCCTTCCCCCGAGGAGAGAGTCAACACCCCTCCTTCGAATTGTCGAGCTTTCTATACGTTCCACTTCGAGCATGGGTTGCGTTTTTCCCTTTCTCCAATTCTTCGTCAATTCTTGTCTCTCTGACCCAACTTGTTCCAAATGCCATTGCCTTTATGATGGCTTTTTCTGTTTTGATGGTCGCACGAGGTTTGCAACCCTCATTCTGTAATTTTCTTCACTTTTTCCGACTTTCTGTATCGACCTCCTCCAACAGGGGCTATTATTACGTTAGCCAAAGACCTGGGTATGCCGTTCTTGAAAACGCCATTTCGAGCAACGGTACGGAATGGAAATCGAACTTCTTTTTCGTTAAGGCTCCGACCGTGCATGTCCTTGAAAACGGAGAAACTGAGGAGTTTACTTATGATTGGGGATACAATGATTCTTGGGTGTACGGGGGTCGGAAGGTGATTGGCGAGATGGCCCCAGAAGACCAATTTTCATCCAATTTGATCGAGGAGATGAGATCAAATAAATATCAATCAGCTTATTTGATCGGGGAAATTTTCCTTCGGAAGGCGGGATTGAGTTCTTTGTATTTTCCCATTCCATCGGACAATCGATCTTTAGGTAAGATTTTATCTGTTTAGTTATTTTATTCTTTTAGAAAAGGATTTATGAATTTGATGTCCACTAACGTTTATTGATATCATGTTGCAGCCTCCATGGTCGAGAACTGCCGTTTTTCCGTGGTCGAAAAATCTGTCCTTTCCAATTCGAAGAAGTCGTCGGGCAAAGTCCCCATAGAGCAGAAACAATCCAGGAAGAGGAGAAGAAATCAAATCATGGATCTGGAGGACATTGAGGAGAAGTCGTTCGAGAATGCAGATCCTATCCGAGTAGCTCCCCCTTCTTCTGGTCAAACTTCATCGGATATACCGACTTCAAGCTCTCGCCCAGGCCGCGGTTATCCACCCAAATTCCTTAGGGATGAACATGGTATTCTAGGCTGTCAATCTTGGTCGGAGCGTAATCCTACTGGCCCTGAAGCTAGAAGAAGAACTCAGTTCTTTGACAAAGAAGGAGAGTATTTTACTCACGTCGGAGATACTAGTCATGAAGCTTCCCTGGTAGATATGATTGAGAGTCATCTTCAAGGGAAACGGGCGGCCGGATATTCCGAGAAGGATACACTAATGTCTGATGATAAGGAGAACGTCATCGATAAATCCATTCGACTTCTCCTATCTTCGACCTTTGTCCGAGATGTAGATAGGACGGTTAAGAAAAAGCCTCTCGAACAGTTGGCAAGGGCAGCACATGCCCATGAAGTGGTAATATTTTTCAACTTCGTCCATTCTTTTATTAAACCTCAATATTCTTCTCCATTTTTATTTAGACCATTTTTCCTTGCCACAGACTGGTAATGCTTTGGTGTCCGCGCTATACGACATGGCATTGCATAGAGAACAATGCAAGTATGTTGAGGAAAGCAACAAAATTTTAAACGCTAAAGTTAAGGAGCTTGAAGATCAACTTGCTCGGACCAATAATTCTCGCGCTTCTGCTGAAAGTCAATCTGCTCCTATTGCTAATCCGAACCTGGAGACCGACAATCCTCATATTATCAGTATGATGACGGATTCTAGACTATACTAGGCGCAGGTCGACCAGATGAATCGAGAAATGGAAGACCAACGAGTTGTGCATGCCACTGTTGTTAACAGACTGGAGTCGGAGATTGTTACCCTTCGATCTCAACTTGCGACCAAGGAAGACGGCTCCTCTGATTTGGATAAGGCCATAGACGAGCATCAGTCTCTTGACGTCGAACCCATTGTTCGAGAGTTTCTTGATTCTCCAGTGCACACTGCCATAATTCATCAGAAAATTGGAGATCTGCTCTTGAGCTCATTCTTTAAGGGGGTCGCCCAACTAATTGAGTTTGGACATATTCCTGATCGGCGCGATGAATATCGCAAAGTTATGTCGATTGAAAAGGATCGAAAACTCCAAGATTATCCTCCCGACTTCTTGCCTTCTGTCGAATATAGTAACCATCCTTTAGCTCATTTAGTCAATGTGTACGGAACTCCGTTTCCCGTACCCGCGCCCGACTTGGGGTTAATAGAGCAGGCAGTAGGAGATCGAGAAGATGAAGAAGAAGACGAGGATAACGAAGAGGACACTGAAGGAAATCAAGCTGATGAGGAAGAGAAAGAAGGTGAAGAAAGATTGTCCCCGTAGGAAGATAACTCCCCATCTTAGGTCGTCTTCAAGACGTTGGGGTTTTGTTTTAATCTTTGTAATTTTGTTACTTTATTTCGCAGATCTTGCAAATTTTGTGAGTACAGCTGATGTAAAGTTCTTCTATCGATATATATATGATTTTCAATAAAATATCCTTCGTCGTTTTTATGATCGTAGTATACAATTAACAATCCGTTCTTGTCATATATTTGAATTTTTATGGCGCGCGCCAAGGTTTGAGGACATAATTGTCATTTCCTTTACTATATATAAAGGTAAATCTTTGGGGTTTTACCGCGCGTCCCCACTTGCAATATAAAATTTTCTTGTTGTTGATCGGAGCTCATAGTTCGATAATTCACAAAAATTTCTGATTTTTGATCATGAGTTCCAACTTCTTTTCTGGAGCTACAAAACGATCTACTTCTCCTCCACTTGTAAACCAAACAATCAACTATGAGTCTCGAGTTATTTCCCCTCCTCCAGTCGACAAAACCATAAACGAGGATTCTCGAGCTATTTCTCCTCCCACAGTCAACAAAACCATAAACGAGGAGTCTCGAGCTATTTCTCCTCCCCCAGTCGATCAAACAATAAACGAGGAGTCTCGAGCCATTTCTCCTCCTCCCGTTGACCAAACAACGGAGGAACGTCCTCCTTCAAAATTCAGGTCAAGAAGGTTCCCAACAGGTCGTAATTACTGCTCCCAACTCTGAGGTTGAGCCAACTTTGCAACTAAGGGGGCCTGTGGAAGATATTCCTGAATCTTTCTTTGCCCCTTTGCGTGCTCAAGTTGTTGTTTCAACTTCTCAACATACTCAAGCCGTCTCTCCTGTCCATATTTCTCAAGATGTATCAAAAACTGGGTTTGGCCCCAGTCATTCTGGCTTTGAAAATACCGCGGACGATCCGTCTCTTTTAGACGATCGTCCATTCAAGGAGCAGGTCGAAGAAATAACTGAGTTCGGGATGAGTCGATCTGGTGGGGTTTCAACTGATGCATGCATTCCAACAACCCTCGAGCCTGATGGGGTTTCTTGGAATCTGGGAATGGGTACAATTTTGCCCAAGGAGCTCGATAAATTGAAGAACCATTCTTCTTTACGTCTCGTTCAGTCCATTTTCAAGCGTTTGGAGATGGTAAGTGTGTTATTGTTGTAACGATGACCTTTATATCCTTAGAAGTTTCTTATTCTTTGCTTTTCCATAACAGGCTAAGCATGAAGCTATTCAGCTTGGGATACAAAATGATGAATCTTACTTTTCTCGAGAAGTCTTTTGAACGGATGAACTCGATCGCTGTCGCTCATCGATCGCTGATGACCGAGGTGGAGAATCTCCGAGCTGCTGCTGAAAGACTTACTAAAGAGAAAGAAGAACTTGCTCAAGCAAATAGGAGCTTGGTGTCCGATAAGGAACAACTCACTAAGGAAAAAGAAGACCTTCTCCAGCTGAAAGGGCGAGAGTTTGACAGGGGTTTTTCTCTTGGATATAAGCAACGCACCCAAGAAATGATGACCTATCTTGCTTATCAGACGACTCCCGATCATGCTCACGAACAGTAGACAAGGACCTACATTTTTTTTTTTTTGTGGAGAAATGTAACATAACAAACTATTTTTGTCATGAAAAGAGTGGTTCGATATCTTATCATTTATCTCTATAGTAATACATTGTTTCGACCTGATTATCAAAAAACACTGCTTTCTGTATTCTTGGGAGAGAAGAAGTCAACTTGGTAGTTGTGCCGTAACCGTAGGACGTTTCGTATGCTTGGTCCACTAATTGAACACTTCCCCATACTATAAATAATTCTTTTGAGAAGTAGGAAACTTAAAAGATAGAAACAACATGTCTCCTACAAGTATTTCATTTTGGTATTTATGGCATGTCGATTATGGTGGAGATATCAAACCAAATTGTTTCAGGAGAGGCGAGAGCTGGTTAGTTCATTAAAATGATGGTGTCCCCTGAGGCAGGTATGCTTTTCGACCAAGGAGGCTACTTTGTCGAGACTCGAGAAACCCCAGAACACCCTTCTGTCCATGCATGCTCGAAAACTTGTCTCCAAGGCACGTAGAACGAACCTGTCTCAATTGTACGACAGCAAAGTTCTTTCCTTCATCGTTTGCAAAAAGAATTACCCGTTGAACCATTCCTCTCTCAGTGTGCTTTTAACTTGATAATGTGACCAACCCCAGATGCAGCATGCTTCCCGATTACAATGTCGCCCGTTTGGAGGTCGATAATTCACCAGCATCAGCAAATATACGCACTTCTACATGTTTCTTGTTTCTTTTGATTTCAATCTAAAAGGGAACAAAATCCAGAGCTGGATAATATATTATTCTAATCAGGTGGACACTTCGTAATCTTTCATTTGGACATCCTCCGACCAAGGATGATATCTTGTGAAGGTCTGGTGAAGTATATTTGTCAATCTTCACCATGATATGGAGTACGTCGGATTGAAGGAGCAGATCATTCCGAGGAGTAGCATAGTAGGCTAATACTTGTAACAATTGTAGTTAGATTTCGAAGATAAATGTAGTTTTTCCTGATGATTGGCTGTTTTTGTGAAATGTAACGATCCTCTTAAAGATCTGAATAAAATCAATTACTCTTGACTTGTTTATCTGTAGTCTTTGTACTTTTTGTTCTATAGCAGTGATCGATCATATATTCGACGCTGTGAATTAACCTGGTAACGCTGTTAACCTTTGTAGATTATGAGGAGATCAATGAGTTTATACCGACCCAATCGGTTTTACTCAAAGATTTATTATACTTAGGTTTTTAACCAATTTTGGTTTTAACCTTTGTAGATCATTCATAAGGAGATCGATGAGTTTATATCGACCCAATCGGTTCTACTCAAAGATTTATTATAGTTAGGTTTTTTACCAATTTTGGTTTTAACCTTTGTAGATTATTCATGAGGAGATCGATGAGTTTATACCGACCCAATCGGTTTTACTCAAAGATTTATTATACTTAGGTTTTTTACCAATTTTGGTTTTAACCTTTGTAGATCATTCATAAGGAGATCGATGAGTTTATACCGACACAATCGGTTCTACTCAAAGATTTATTATAGTTAGGTTTTTTACCAATTTTGGTTTTAACCTTTGTAGATCATTCGTGGACAATTGCCTTTTGAGCGTAATATATAGAGAAATAAGCAAAAGCTTTTATTATACTTGATGCTTGAAAGGAAGATAACAAAACATAGTAAAAATGAAAAAACTAATTTCTTGTAAAACCCTGTCTAATTTCCAAAAACTTCATTTTTTGACTTCAACGACCATAATATCTTCTGAGATTTACTGCATTCCATGTTCGAGGAAGTGGAGTTCCATCCATATGGGCTATTTTATACGATCCCTTTTTTCCGACCGCCGTCACCACATACGGACCTTCCCAATTTTGCTGTAATTTACCCACATGCTTCGACACTTCAACCTTTTTAAGTACCAAATCGCCTTCCTTGAACGATCTTATCCTCACTCTTTGATTGTAGGCCTTTTCCATGCTAGATTTAGCTGCTTCTAAATGAAGACTGGCTTTTTCCCTTATCGTTTCACTTAGATCGACGTCGTCTTTTCTTAGTTGATCATTTGATTCTTTATCGAACAACTCGATTCTTGGGCTGGGGACTAGTGCTTTAACCGGGATAACCGCCTCCGATCCATACACCAAGCTAAATGGCGTCTCACCGGTGGAGGTTTTCACCGTCGTCCTGTTAGCCCAAATGACGCCAGGAAGCTCGTCCAACCATTTTCCTTTAGCTTCATCCAGTCTTTTTTCCAGAGATTTGATAATTTCCCGATTTGCTACTTCTGTCTGCCCATTTGCTCGAGGATGTCCGACGGACGTGAAGTTTTGTTGTATTCCAAACTTCGAGCACCACTCTTGAACTTGTTTTCCAGCAAATTGGGTTCCGTTGTCCGAAATCAAAATCCTCGGGATTCCGAAACGACAGACTATATTTTTCCAAAGAAAATTTATAACCTGAAACTATTTTATTCGAGCTAGGGCTATACATTCAATCCATTTGCTAAAATACTCGACAACGACCAAGACATAGCTCTTTTTTGATCTGGCGATTGGGAATGGTCCTACTATGTCAATACCCCATTGATCGAAAGGCCAGCAGATCGGGATCGAGTGCATAGTCTCTGCTGGTTGATGTATTATATTTGAATGCACTTGGCAATAATGACAATGTTTGACGTAATCCTGCGCATCTGCGTACATCGTCGTCCAATAGTAACCAGTTCTTAAACACTTGAGTGTGAGTGCTCGAGCTCCACTATGATTCCCAGCTTCTCCTTCATGGATACTATGGAGGATGCTTTGGACCTGGTGCTCGGGAATGCATATTAACAGGATTCCAGAAACAGATCGTCTATAGAGTTTTTCCTCTACCATGGCATATCTTGGTGCTCGATATCTTATTCTCCTAGCTTCATTTTTACGGCCAGGGAGTGTTCCATCTTTCAGATAGGTGATTAACGGGGTCATCCAGCTGTCTGCTGCTAAGTCAATATCCATTACTTCGGTTACAGGAATAGTATCGAGATTGATGGATGGTGTCTTGTAGACTAACCAGGTGATTACTCTTTCAGACTTACCATCTCTTGTTCCTGTGAATCTGGATAGTTGATCAGCCCATCGATTTTCTTCACGTGGAATATTTTGACTGTCAAACCTTTCAAACTTTCCAGTCAACTATTTTACCTTCGCCAAATACTTTATCATATTGTATTCTTTGGCCTCGTACATTCCATTTATTTGTCTCTGGATCAGCTCAGAATCTGTTAAGACATTAAAATTCTTTATGTTGGCTTGAATCGCCATTTCCAACCCAGCGATCAGAGCTTCATATTCCGCTTCATTATTGGTTACCATGAAGTCTAGGGTGATGGCATAATTCATATCTTCACAATTCGGTCCTTGGAAATTGATTCCAACACCCCCCCCATCTCTGCTCGATGCACCGTCGACGTGCATAAGCCATGTTAGATTATTAACGATCAAAACATTATTATCACTAGTGGATGTCTCTTCCAGGCTCGTCGGGATTTCTAGGAGGAAGTCAGCAAGCACTTGAGCTTTGATTGCCGTTCGAGGTTGATATTCGATCTCATATTGTCCCAGCTCTATGGCCCATTTGATTAGTCTTCCCGAGGCCTCAGGTTTCGACAAAATTTGTCTTAAAGGTTGGTTTGTAAGCACGATAATCTTGTATGTTTGGAAATAAGGTCACAATCTTCGTGCTGATGTTACCAAAGCCAAAGCGAATTTTTCGATCACCAGATAATTCTTTTCAGCTCCTTGCAGTAATTTACTCAAATAATAAACTGGCTTGTGCTCCGAGCCGTCAATCTTTACCATAACCGAGCTCACTGCAGCTTCGGAAATAGCGATGTATATGTAAAGAGGCTGTCCTTCTGCGAGTTTGGCTAGCAACGGTGGTGAGGTCAGATATTCTTTCAATTGGTCGAAAGCACGATCACAAGCCTCGGTCCATTCGAAGGTCTTAGCTTTTCTCAACGTTTGAAAGAATGGCAGACTTTTATCTGCTGACCTTGATATGAATCTATTTAGGGCAACAATTTTTCCTACCAAGCTTTGCACTTGGGTAATATTTCTGGGAGGCTTCATTTCAGCGATAGCACGTATTTTTTCTGGATTCGCCTCGATGCCTCTTTCATGAACTAGGTAACCTAAGAATTTTCCAGATCTTACCCCAAAGGTACATTTTAAGGGATTTAATTTCATTCCATACTTCCTTAAAATTTTGAAGCATCGATCAAGGTGCTGAATGTGGTCTTCTTCGCTCATGCTTTTGACCAACATATCATCGACGTAAACCTCCATTATTTCTCCGATCAGTTCTTTGAACATCAAGTTCACCAATCGTTGGTAAGTTGCTCCGGCGTTTCTCAGTCCGAAAGGCATTACTACAAAACAATATACTCCCTGTTCGGTAACAAAAGCAGTCTTTTCTTGATCTTTTTCGTCCATGAAAATCTGATAGAAACCTTGGAATGCATCCATCATACTAAAAATTGCAAAACCTGCTGTCGAGTCGACCAACAGGTCGATCCTTGGGAGAGGGTAAGGATCTCTTCGACACAATTTGTTTAAGTCTGTAAAATCGTTACACATTCTCCACTTGTTATCCTTCTTGTCACCCTTTGAGACAAGTACGACATTACACAGTCACTCAGTAAAGTGTATTTCTCTAATCTGCTTAGACAATAAAAGCCTTTCGACCTCTGCTTTTATTATTTTGTCCTTCACAGGGCCGTGATTTCTTTTCTTTTGTCTGACCGGTTTCGCGCTCGGATCTATCTTTAAAGAGTGGGTTATTATTCTTGGATCAATCCCCACTATATCTTCCGAGCTCCAAGAAAACACGTCTATATTTTCTCTTAAGAAGTTGATCAACAGGACTTCTCCCTGTGGAGACAATTCCGTTCCTATCCTAGTGATCTTGGTCGGATCATTCTCGATAAGTTTGATCTCTTTATGCTCAGGTGCGCGTAAAGTCAGATCTATAGGTTCTTTTCCCTTTTTATCGATCCTTTCCGTACTAGGCAATTCAGGCTCTAGAGATTTCTCCATTGAAGATCCTACCGATTTCCTTTTTGACGGCGTTAACGGATCGACGTTCCTTTTCAAAGATAGTGACGTATTATAACAATCCCATGCCATATAGTGATCGTTAACTATTTCGCCGACCCCAGAGATCGTAGGGAACTTTATCTTCTGATGATAGGTTGAAACAACTGCTCGGAATTGGTTTAAAGCCGGTCTTCCCAAGATGGCGTTATAGGCGAAAGGCGTTTCTACCACTAAGAACTTTATCATTTTTACCACTCGATGAGGTTTGTTCCCAAGAGTTACACTTAAATTGATAGTTCCTGCTGGAACTATCTCTGATCCTCCGAACCCTACTAGTGGCGTGGCCACTCTTTGAAGAGTTATTTTTCCTAAATTCATTTGATTCAAAGCTTCGACGGCTATGATGTTAGCCGAGCTTCCGTTATCAATCAGGATTATTTTAACATTAAAATCGGAGATTCTGAGTGAGACGACCATCGGAAAATCAGGATGGTCTTCGTTAATGTCCCAATTCATATTTCTAGGGACTTCACTTTCATCGAAGCTGATGGTTGCCTTGATCGAATTCTTATTTTCGAGCGTCCAAACTTCTTTAGGGACAGTAGTTTCTTTTTCCAAAGATCGGGCTGTCTTTCATCTCGCGTTTCGACCATCGCCGCCAGCTGGACCGCCCGAGATTACATGTATGGTACCATTGACGTGATCGTCCTCGATGTCATTTCTCCGAGGCGGGCGATTGCTGGGGGACCTCTCGCGAGGGCCTCTATTTTCTTCCCTGCTCCTAGGACTGCGTGTTCTTTGTCTTCTCCGATCTGTTCTGTCCACAAATTCGTTCAACTTGCCCTGTTGAATTAACTTTTCAATTTTCTGTTTTAGGTGGTAGCAGTCCTCGGTTTTATGACCATGAGCTCGGTGGTATCTACAATATAGATCGTAGTTCCTTGCCCCAGGTTTGGCTTGCGTAATTCTTTTTGCTGGGGGAATCAAGTTATTTCTCTCTAATATTACAAGAATATCCTCCCTGGGGGTATTTAATTTGGTATACTCGACATAGCTTATTATATCCCTTACGTTCCTTTCTGAAGATCGGGGTCTGAGGTAGACATTAGGTCTTTTCTCAGGATTACCCCCGCTGAACTCCAGTCTTTGGAAAACGTTTTCCCTCCTAGGATACCGATCGTAATCCATGGCTTTTTGTATCTGTGGTTTTTTCGGCTTCCTAAATCCCGAAGTGGATGCTTTATTCTTATTCTTATCTTTGAATGAGTTCATCTCTTCTTGCGTCATATACTTTGAGGCTAGCGTCATGATTTCTGCAAAAGTTCACGGCTGTTTTCGATTCAAGGCATTGCCAAATTGCCTGTTTTTTGTTAGGTCGAACAAAATTGATATGATATAATCGATATTTGGCGAGTCAATCTTCAATAGTTCAACATTGAACCTTGCGAGCCAAGTCCTCAAGGATTCTCCTTCTTGTTGGATAATAGTTCCTAGGTAACTCATGGGGAGTTTTTACCGTTTCTGGCTAGCGAACTGCTGCTCTAATTTGTTACATAGTTCTCTAAAACTGAAAATTGAGTTAGGTGGCTATTTTCCGAACCAGTCCAGTGCTAATCCCTCGTATGTTGTGATCATTAGCTTCGCCGTGTACTCTGCTGAATGAGCGTATAAGTTCATGATGTTCGTGAAACTGAATATGTAATCAGTTGGATCACCAGTTCCGTCATATCTGGGAAGTCGGGCCGGTAAGGGCCCAGAGGCCTGTGCCTCTCTTATTTCTTGGCAGAATGGAGAACAGGCTGCTATACTATCCTGGACTTCTCGGGAACGTGGCCAAGGTTGTCTCATGGTTAATAATCTTTGCTCCAATCGCTCCTCGACCATCCTCTCTATATCTCTTTCAGAGACTCTTTTTGTTGCTTGCCGATTGACGACTGGGGGCTCCTCCTCGTCACCGATCGGGATAACTGTCTGTTCCTTGGACAAGCGATGTTCAAGACGAGCATTAGCTCTTGCCTGATTAGTTCTTCGACCAAGGTGCCTTCCAGCTATGTTTGGTGGGGAGTCTTGAGATCGTTGGTCCGCATCTGGACTCTCTGCTTGAGTTGATAGACGATCGTTATTTCCTCGAGGTTCCCTGTTATTATTACCCACCCTCGAGGGATGAACTGCGGCCCCTGTTGGTTCCGCGACTGCCGGAGTTGATAGAATTTGAGGATTGAAGTGCTTCTTCCTGAGGTTCCCTGTTATTATTACCCACCCTCGAGGGATGAAGTGCTTCCTCCTGCGTTACGTGTGCTTTTCCTTGGATTGACCATATTTCGATCGAGTAATTAACCTGGCCCCTCGGTGGGCGCCAACTGATTTAGCCTAATTTCGTCTTAAGGTTAAACTCAGTAAATTATTAAAAGATCTAATTTTTATATTAGGGGTTTGGTTAAAGTACTCAGGATGGTGCAATTCAAGAACAAATATAAAGTTGTAAAATCACGTAAGAACAAGTATATTGGAGGCGAAATAAGTATAGTATTATTGATAGGTTAAATTCTGGATCCTAGATACATTCTAAGATTCACTATTTATAATCTTCATCATGTCCTAACAGAGCTAGGAGTCCTATTAGGCCTAGGAATCCTCCATGGCCTGGGAGTACCGCATGGCCCAATAAGTCTTCTGGATCGGACATTAGGTCGATCAGATACATTTTGGCCGGTCGAGCCGATCTTGCTGTCTACGCGGGTCTTGATTCTCCTCGAAAAACCCTGCTCGGTTATATGTGTAAAAATAGCCCTCATCACCTTTTAACCTCAAAGTTAGCAATTTTCAAGGTTAAAACCATCGAGAAATCGGGGTCATCTTCATTAGTATCCCAAGTTACTTCACTTGGTCTGTTAGCCTCGGTAAAAGCAATGACCTAATTTTTCGAAGGTGCTGGTTCTAAGGACATTATTTCGCTCCTGGTCGAGACACCTGTCTTTATCGACCTAGCTGTCCTTTTCCTTGCATTCCTGTTGTCCCCCCCAGCAGGTCCGCCAGCTATTACATTTATCACCCCGTTCGTCTGCTCCTCGGTTTGATGTTGATCTTCACGGTGCTGTTCGAAAAACTTTTGTGGACTCCTAGATCAGAAACGGTTGTTAGGATTCCCCTTCCTAACGTACTCCTTCAGTTTTCCCTGGGCGATCAATTTCTCAATTTCCTGTTTCAACTGAAAACAATCCTCGGTGCTGTGCCCTCGAGCCCTGTGGTACCTGCAATACTTATCATGATTCAAAGTCCCCGGCCTGGCCTGAGTGATATGCCGAGCTTCTGGGACCAAATTCCTTTCCTCGAGCACAGTTAAAATTTCGTCCCTCGAGGCATTCAGCCTGGTGAAACTGCTTTTTTCAGGTTCTCTCCTTGGAGCTCTCTCTGGGGAAGCAGGTCGACCGTAGACATTAGATCTGTGGGTCGGAGCCTGAGGTTTATAGACCTTAAGTCTCTGCCAAACCGAGCCTCTTTGTTGCACGTTTAACCCTCCGTAGTCGCTTGGTTTTGGGATAGGGGCCCTGTCAGGTTTCTTTCCGACCGGGGGCCTAGGATTCTGAGCGTTCTTCAACTTGTTCATTTCCTCCTGAATCATGTATTTTTCAGCTATTTCCATGATTCGCTCGAAAGATTTGGGTTGCTTTCGACAAAGAGCGTTCCCGAACTGGCTATTACGGGTTAGCTCGAACATCAATGATGACAGAAATTCAATCTGAGGAGTATCGACTTTCATAAGTTCAATACTAAACCTTGCCAGCCACTGCCTTAGCGTTTCTCCTTCCAGCTGCTTCACAGTTCCCAAATGATTGGCAGGTAACCTTTGTTTCCTTTGGCTGGCAAATTGGTGTTTCAACTTATCGCACAACTCGTCGAAAGAGAAAATAGAGTTCGGAGGTAGCTTTCCGAACCAATCCAAAACGATCTCTTCGAACGTGGTGACCATGATTTTGCAACAGAAGTCTTCCGAATGCCCATATAAATTCAACACCTTTATGAAACTATTAATATGCTCTCCTGGGTCAGAAGTTCCATTATACCTTGGCAACCTCGTTGGAACTGTCTCAGTACCTCGAGCTTCTCTAATTTCTTGGCAAAAGGGTGAACATCGCATAATATTCGTACTCAGTTCCTTGTCTCGCCCATCCTCAAGGAGAACGGCCCCGTCCTCTTTAACCTCAGTTCGTCGAGCCCTTACATCCGCAGGTCGGGCTTCCTTTATCAGCATCTCCTTCTTTAATTCTTTTACAACTCTTTCCTGCACTATCTTCTCCAAGTCAGCCTCGGTCACTTTTCTGTAGGCCGGCTTCTTTAACCTATCCGCAGCTTCGGGCTGACTTTCCCCGACCACTGAATCATCCAAGCCTTGGACGGTTCTAGATGGTTGCCCTGAGCGGACACCGGTTCTAGCTCGAGGTGCTCTGGCTCGAACATTAGACGGTTCACCCAAAGCAGATCGACGAACACTACCTTCCCTTTGCCTGTTGGAAACGGGACCTCGAGCAGTAGGTTGATCGACCGGGGGCTGCTGACCAGGCATAGTTTCCCGATCCGCTCTTTCCTTGTTCAAAAATTCTTTACACATAGTTCCGATAATAGAACGCAGATCGGTCACTGTCGTATGAATAGGAAAATCATTCGGTGGGTCGAGCGGTGGCACCTCAGACTGGTGGGCCGCTCGGGATTGGTTACTTGGTTCGTTGTTTACCGACTGTTGAGCTCCAACGGCTTGTGAAGGCTCGCCGCGTTGGTATGTATATCTCCTAGTAGTAGGCATTTTTCGATCTAACACCCGAATAGACCCCACGGTGGGCGCCAATTGATTATGCTCTTTTTCGTTCGGGACAAATAAGGAAAGTTGAGCAAAACAATAAAATAAGTCGAGTGTATAAGTGATGTATATTAATGTTAAGATCCGAATACAAGTTAAAAAGTAGGTCTATTCAAGCGTTACAGGATGTCGTACTACAAGCTAGATAAATACAAAGAAAA
>JAYDYQ010001918.1:0-49319 GCA_034814905.1 Penstemon davidsonii
ATTGACCACTCCAGAATTAATCTCCCTTATTAATTCAGGAGTACCCACACTTCATGGTCGATGTCTAGCAACAAGCCCATGAAGCCCAACTTCAGGTGAATTGATATTTGTGAACCTCACCTCTTATAACTGCCATGTACATACGGTCCTTCTATCGACTTAATTTCCCGATTGAGACCTAGGGTGTGTGAATTGATCGGCACCTCTAATTATCTCAATAACTATACTTTCTAATTCGGGATAATAATCCAGTGTGACTGCTAAATTTGGAAACCCCTTTCCAAATCCGTCACTGACCGTGGCCACGGGTTTCTTGGATCTATTATCTAAGAATCGTATAGGAAATTCTCTCATCCATTACGATGAGTCGGTAGATTCCATCTTGGTACTAACCATTCGCGTACACAACTATAGGCACCCAACTTAGGCACATTATGGTCAGGCTACGTGACCAGTACCTAAATCTAAGTACATATACCTATGCACCGAATTCGCCCTAGTACCTCAAGTCTAAGGACTAAATCGTACACTATTATAAGTCTTGAGAAACGTCCCATCACCGATATGCGTCATGCGCTTCCACAATGGGTTTCTCTGTTAGGGTCGTTCGATGAGTTCGATCCCCTATCGAACCACCTACTCATATGCACAGACATCAAATGTCTTGTTCATGAAACTCTACAAATTCACTCCATGTGAATCATGCATATTCGTACAAGTCTTGGCGATTCCTTCGATACCCTGTCTCGTTCGGAATCTATGACTTGGAACGTGTTTTAAGATCACGACCTTAGAGACTGTTTCATGATTGCACTCAATACCGAAGTGAATCGTCCCATAGTCGAATGTGATCTAAGGATTTCATCCAATCGCTTAAATGTATTCGCGAGAGATGAATTTGGCCATTGTTTATTCTATACAGTTATAAATAAACGTGCGTATTATTCATAAGAATCAAAGATTGTTTATTACAGAATAGACCTATTACAAGCTAAAGAGAATTGGCTTGCTGGGCACTATCCTATCAATCTCCCACTTGCCCTAAAGCCATTCACAAACATTTCTAAGACCCATCTTTACAAGATGTTTCTCGAACGCTTTTTGCGAAAGTGGCTTTGTTAGTGGGTTAGCTATGTTGTCTTCGGAGTTGACACGATCCACGTGTATGTCTCCTCTACCAATGATCTCCCTGATCACATGGTATTTCCTCATTACGTGTTTAAATTGGTGGTGTGATCTCGGCTCCTTCGCTTGAGCTATCGCCCCGTTGTTGTCACAGAAGACTACTACAGGCTCTGCAATGCTAGGAACTACATCCAACTCTTGGATGAAGTTTCGCATCCAAACACTCTCTTTTGCCGCATCCGATGCTGCAATATATTCTGCTTCAGTGGTTGAGTCGGCAGTGGTAGATTGCTTGGAACTTTTCCAACTCACCGCTGCGCCATTGAGGCGGAATATGTATCCAGAATTGGACTTGTAATCATCCACGTCAGACTGGAAACTTGAATCAGTGAATCCTTCAAGTTTCAATTCTCCACTACCACCGTAGACCAAAAACATATCCTTAGTCCTTCGCAAGTACTTAAGGATTGCTTTAACGGCAGTCCAGTGCTCTTCGCCTGGATTAGACTGATAGCGGCTCGTTACACTAAGAGCATGTGCTACGTCTGGTCTAGTACACAACATCGCATACATTATGCTTCCTATAGCAGAGGCATAAGGTATGAGAGACATTCTCTTCTTTTCTTCGTCAGTTGTAGGGCACATTGACTTGGAAAGAGAGATTCCATGTCTCATTGGAAGCAATCCTCTCTTGGATCGTGTTGATATACTGAGATTGGGAGAGTCCCAACATCTTCTTCGATCTATCCCTATAGATACGTATCCCCAATACGTAAGATGCCTCTCCTAAATCTTTCATGGAGAACTGCACGGATAACCACGCTTTCGTCTGCGCTAACATTCTGATATCGTCCCCGATCAACAGAATATCATCGACATATAAAACTATGAATTGGACCGAACTCCCACTATTCTTCTTGTACACACAAGGTTCAAATACGTTTTTGATGAAGCCAAAAGCTTTTACTGTCTCATCAAATCGTATGTTCCAGGTTCGGGAGGCCTGTTTGAGGCCATAAATTGACCTTTGAAGTTTGCACACCTTGTGCTCGCTTCCTTTGGACGCAAAGCCTTCGGGCTGTTGCATAAAGATCTCCTTGTCAATGTCTCCATTGAGAAAGGCGGTCTTTACGTCCATTTGCCATATTTCGTAGTCGTACCACGCGGCTATGGCTAATAGTATCCGAATGGATTTCGACATCGCTACTGGAGAAAAGGTTTCCTCATAGTCTATTCCAGGCCTTTGAGAATAACCTTTCGCCACTAGGCGAGCCTTATGGGTTATTACCTCTCCATTCATTCCAAGCTTACGCTTGAAGATCCATTTGCATCCTACAGGGATAGTTCCCTCAGGTGGATCGACCAAGGTCCAAACCTTGTTGGAATGCATGGAATCCATTTCGGATTGCATGGCTTCGAGCCACGCACCCGATTCTATGTCAGACATAGCTTCTTCATAAGTCCTTGGATCAGTATCCAACTTATCGTTTTCGTGAATGAAACCAAGGGTTCTTTACGAACTCGATCAGACCTTCGAAGTATAGGTGTACTAGTAGGTTCCGTAAAATCAGGATCAGCTCCCACTGTTTGTGAGGATGGGTCCGATTCTTGGACTTCATCGAGTTCTACGATTGTCCCATTTCTGTTGGTGAGGAAATCATCCTCTAAGAAGTGGGCATTCCTAGACACGAACGTATTACGTTCTTTAGGATCGTAAAACAAGTATCCAATGGATTCCTTTGGATACCCCACAAATTTGCACAAACTAGATCTACTATCCAGCTTATCTCCTTTCTTGTTCTTAACATAGGCAGGAGATCCCCATACTCGTAGATACGAATATACGGGTGCTTTACCATACCATTCTTGATGTGGTGTAGTTGGCACTGACTTTGAAGGTACTATGTTCAGTATCTTCGAAGCAGTTAATAGGGCTAAGCCCCCAAAATGAAAAGGGAAGTTCAGCGAAGCTCATCATGGAACGAACCATGTCCAACAAAGTTCGATTCCTCCTTTCAGACACTCCATTGAGTTGGGGCGTCCTAGGGGGAGTTCGCTGAGCGAGAATCCCATTTTCTTTTAGATAATCGAGGAATTCTTGACTCAAGTATTCTCCTCCTCGATCAGATCGAAGTGCTTTAATACTATGTCCAAGTTGATTCTCTACTTCCATTCGAAACTCCTTGAACTTTTCAAAAGTTTCGGATTTGTACTTCATCAAGTACACGTATCCATAACGACTGAAGTCGTCAGTGAATGTGACGAAGTAGGAGTATCCTCCTCTTGCACTGACACTCAGTGGTCCACAAACATCAGTATGGATCAAATCCAAAGTTTGTTTGGTTCGCTCAGGATTCCCGGTGAAGGGTGATTTGGTCATCTTTCCTTTGAGACAAGATTCGCAAGTCGGAAGTTCATCTAAGTTCTATATTTCAAGAGCCTTAGAGGAAACCAACTTTTGGATCCTACTCTTGGAGATATGTCCAAGTCTAGCGTGCCAAAGTTGTGGTGTGTGATTATCGTATTTTCTTTTTCTTGATTGTATGTGCAAAACGTTGGAGTTTGTAGGTTCAAGGGAATATAGACCATCCATCAGAGTACCACTAGCATAAATTAAACCATTTTTAATTATGCTCATAGATCCATTCATAATGGAAAAATTAAAACCATCATTATCTAATAACGGAATAGAAATAATGTTCTTAATAATAGTTGGTACGTACAAACAGTCTTTTAAAAGTAAAGTAAAATTCCCTATCACTAACTCCACGTCTCCTATAGCCTCTGCAGCAACTCTTGCTCCGTTTCCAAAACGCAGGATCCTATCCCCGGGCTTGAGCGTTTTTACTGCTCCCATCACCTGCAAATCATTGCAGATATGAGAACCCGCTGCGGTGTCTAACACCCAAGATGCACAGTTAATAGAAATATTAACTTCAACCAAGAAAATACCTTTGGCTACCGTTTTCAGGTAGTCTGGGTAGTTCCTTTTCCAGTGCCCTGCTTTCTTGCAGTGGAAGCATTCGTCTTCTGGGCTTTTGGGCTTTTTCTCGACAACCTTGGTGACTGCTTTAGAAGAGAACACCTTCTTCTTCTTTTTACCTTTCTTGGGCTTTGCAGCCTTCGATTGGTGAGCAATCATTACGGGTTTCTCTTTCTTGAGAGTGGCTTCTGCCGTAACCAACAGATTGGTCAGTTCGTGAAGAGCAAGGTTTCTGTCTTCCATGTTGAAATTCAACACGAACTGGTCGAACGAGCGAGGCAGAGTATGGAGAAGGAGGTCAGTGCTAAGATCAGCGTGCAATTCCACGTCTAATCGCCCCAGTTTTTTAACCAAGTTGATGAAACGCAGACAGTGATCCTTGACACTGCTTCCCTCAGCCATCTTGAGACTAAACAACTCCTTAGTGGCTGCGAACCTTTCGGTACGAGACCTTTCTCCAAACATCTGTTGGAGGTGGAGAAGTATATCTCTAGCAAGCGGTATACCAGCATGCTGTTTCTGCAGCTCATTTGACATTGAAGCTAACATGAGGCAGCGAACCTGAAGATCATCATCAACCCTTTTAGCATGGGCGGTTCGTTGTTCCTCAGTAGCTCGTGCTGCGGGTGCAGCAGGCATAGGCGTGTCGAGTACATAGCTCCGACGTTCGGAGTCGAGGACTATCCTCAAGTTTCTCAGCCAGTCGACAAAGTTTGACCCATTTAGTTTATTAGCGTCGAGGATGACAGATAATGGATTTTTAGACATTGTTCAGTAAATATCTACAAATGGAAAGAAGACAACGTTTAGCTGACTGATCTATGCCTAATACTTATAATTAACGAATTTTGGTCTTGGTTTCGAAAAAGTTCTCCCACTATTTTGTCGAAACAATCACCCCTTTGATTGCTCGGGAAATCTTATTTCCTAGTAGGTCTTGACGTCCCAGCAGACATTAATTGTACCCACGACTCGTGGCCATACAGTTAATTCTCCAGGTAGGTATACTTTTACCAATTGTGTCACTACACAACCTTCAAGCTATTTTGCCTCGGTTTTCTCACTTATCTAGCACTGCTACATCATAAGTGTTACTAATCGTTAAGTCTAGCCCATCAATCTTGATGAGCAACAGGCCCGGTCGTGAAATCCCCGTAACTGGTTATCGGTCGATATTCACATCCCGACGAGTTCTCACCCTTGTCTAGTTTAGTTAAAAACAGGAGTCGAGGAATTTTGCGTATTGTCCCTTTCTTCGACTCGGGTGCCAGACTCTGGATCACCTCCGTCAATAAGTAGACAACTCACGCTAGTTCCTATTGATGGAAGGCTTGGATCTTTAAAACTTCATTTTAAATGTACCCAATATGACTTAATATTTAATTCGAGAGGGGGTTTTCGGGTTTGAAAGTTCAAAGTAACTCTCCTCGAGATCTCACCGCATAAGTTATGATTTATCTTTTATTTACGATCTAGATTCTAGCACGCATCACATACAAGCTAAATAAATAAATCGATAAATAAATTAAAACATACAAGCCTAGCATGCATACTACCACAATATGTTTTCGATCGGGAGCCTCCTATGTGGGCCATCATCGAGCCATGATGTTGGCCCAATTGGTCAATCTAAAGGGTTCTTAATGGACCTAGGCTATTACAAAAATAACCATGCATACATGGCCTTCATTCCTTCTTGGGCTCCCACCTTGCTTGTAACGGGCCTCCATCCTAAACTAGTTAAAACAGTAAAGCCCTATCTATTACAAAGGCTCAAAGTGGCCCAAAAACTTAAGGCTCGCAGGCCCAATAAAAACCAAACAATAAATTAAACCAATCACATCTACCCTAGGGTCAAGGCTCGGCACGATCGAAAACCACGTAAACAGTTCACGTAGAGCAAGAAACAAGCAAACAACTTTTTACGTATTTCTTTCTTACTTTTAAAACACCTTTTAAAAATAATATCCTATGATTCTTACTTTAGTCACTACTAATTATGACAAAATCAATTTTCGGGTAAACAAAACAATTTTTCCGCATAAGATCAGATTCGGATTTTCAACTTTTGAAAATTGCAGTTCGGTCCCTCAACTCACGGAAATTACACTTTTAACCCCAAAGATTTGAAAATTGCAAAACAGCCCCAATTTACAAATCGGCCAGCGGACAGAAAATTAAAATTTGAATCCAGAAAATTTTCAGTTTCGCAAACAGACCCCTGAACTTTCGGAAATTACAAAACAGTCCTTTAATTTTCGGAAATTACAAAAACGACCCAAAAATACGTACAGACCAGATTTGCAAAAACAGTCCAGATTTTTCAAATATTTCCAGAAAACAGAAAATAAATTTCCAGCCCTTTATTTCCAAAAATCGCGATTTGCATAAAAAGTCCTGAAGTTTCAAAAACTATAAATTTGCCCCAAATCTTAATATGCGATTTTACCCAATTAAAGATCATATCATAACAAGCAAGAATCATCACACAGAACATAACAATCACAAATATCCATATATTTATTTTATGTTCGGGCCTTTTCGCATAATAGTAATGGAATTGGCTCTGATACCACTGTTGGGAATGCCCCGGTTGTCAAAACAACGAGAGTGCGGAATTTAAAATTTTTTCGAGGCACCCCAGCAGACCCAAGATATATTTCCACCTTATGTATGCGAAAAGGTTGAATCAAAAAAATCTACAATAGATTAAAAGATAGAGATATGCGATTTACCTCACTGCAGGCAAGGTGGCGGCAATCTCCGGCTTTTGCTGATTCACAACAAGTGATCCAATTGTCTCACCTCCAGAGTGTATCCACACCAATTGGATTGTAGTAACACCTTCTATTCACAGGCTACAAACTAGAAGTAGAAGGTTGTCAATGGAGGAAGAACAGATCTAGATTCAGATCTAGATCCAGATATGGAAGAACAGAGAGAGAGAGGCGGCACAGTGCAAGGGGGCGGCTAGGGTGTAGGGGCGGCTAGGGTTTTGTAGTGCAAGAGTTCCTTCTCAAGTGTATGGAAGAGTTGTGAGGAGATCTCTATTTATAAGAGAAGAAACCTTCTCTTTGTAGATATCTCTTCAAGATCTTTTCCTTATCTTATAAGGAAACAAGATATACTCATATATCTTCTTGGATCCTCCTTGTCATACAAGAACATAAACTCTCCCTTCTTATCCTTAGCTAAAAATCGCCCCACCCATGTCTTGCAAGACTTCTTCTGGGCTTTTAATTAAAAGGCCCATGTCTTGCAACTTAATTTAATTAACCATTAATTAAATCAGCCCAATTAATCCAATTAATTATTCTCTCTCAATTAATTAACACTTTAATTAATATTTAATTAATTAGACCATCTAATTAATTATCCTTCCAATTGAATTAACACTTTAATTCATTTAATTGATTTAACTCCCTTAAATCAAATATTTCCTTCTTTGACTGTCACTGTCCAATTGTATTGTGTGTGACCCTCTAGGTTCACCATCAATTGGCAGCAGGCCCACGAACCCTTCGTGATTTAATTTATGAGCAATTAAATGCTCCGATCAATTAAACCCTTTTAATTGACCACTCCAGAATTAATCTCCCTTATTAATTCAGGAGTACCCACACTTCATGGTCGATGTCTAGCCACAAGCCCATGAAGCCCAACTTCAGGTGAATTGATATTTGTGAACCTCACCTCTTATAACTGCCATGTACATACGGTCCTTCTATCGACTTAATTTCCCGATTGAGACCTAGGGTGTGTGAATTGATCGGCACCTCTAATTATCTCAATAACTATACTTTCTAATTCGGGATAATAATCCAGTGTGACTGCTAAATTTGGAAACCCCTTTCCAAATCCGTCACTGACCGTGGCCACGGGTTTCTTGGATCTATTATCTAAGAATCGTATAGGAAATTCTCTCATCCATTACGATGAGTCGGTAGATTCCATCTTGGTACTAACCATTCGCGTACACAACTATAGGCACCCAACTTAGGCACATTATGGTCAGGCTACGTGACCAGTACCTAAATCTAAGTACATATACCTATGCACCGAATTCGCCCTAGTACCTCAAGTCTAAGGACTAAATCGTACACTATTATAAGTCTTGAGAAACGTCCCATCACCGATATGCGTCATGCGCTTCCACAATGGGTTTCTCTGTTCGGGTCGTTCGATGCGTTCGATCCCCTATCGAACCACCTACTCATATGAACTGACATCAAATGTCTTGTTCATGAAACTCTACAAATTCACTCCATGTGAATCATGCATATTCGTACAAGTCTTGGCGATTCTGAACGAGCCTTCGATACCTCGTCTCGTTCGGAATCTATGACTTGGAACGTGTTTTAAGATCACGACCTTAGAGACTGTTTCATGATTGCACTCAATACCGAGGTGAATCGTCCCATAGTCGAATGTGATCTAAGGATTTCATCCAATCGCTTAAATGTATTCGCGAGAGATGAATTTGGCCATTGTTTATTCTATACAGTTATAAATAAACGTGCGTATTATTCATAAGAATCAAAGATTGTTTATTACAGAATAGACCTATTACAAGCTAAAGAGAATTGGCTTGTTGGGCACTATCCTATCTGTTGATTGCAACTCGTCTGTTAGACAATCAGTCATCTGATTTTGAAGAGCATTTGAGTTATCAGCTTGGTTGAGATCAGGTAGTATGATGGGTACATATTCTTCTTTTCTTTCAACTGTCAATTTCTTAAGATCAGAAGGTAGATCTGAATTAGTGCTTTGATTCTTCTCAGATCATTGAGTAGGTTTATCAAATACTACATGAATTGATTCTTCTACAAGTAAAGTTCTTTTGTTAAACACTCTGTATGCTTTACTAACATAAAAGTATCCTACAAAAACAGCTTCATCAGCCTTTTCTGCAAATGCAGTTAGGTGATTTTTACCATTATTCATGATAAAACTTTTACAACCAAATATGCGAAGATATTGAATATTAGGCTTTCTCTTGTTCCACAACTCATATGGTGTTTTGTTTTGATTCTTGTTGATCATACATTAGTTTTGGGTATAGCATGCTGTATTTGTAGCTTCTGCCCAAAATCTTTGTGGCAGTTTTGCTTCAACTATCACTGTCCTAGTAGCTTCTTTTAGAGTTATATTTCTCCTTTCAGCAACTCCGTTTTGTTGTGGGGTCTTGGCAGCAGAGTACTCATGACTGATTCCTCTAGAATTGCAATATTCTTCAACAATCGAGTTGGTAAACTCAGTGACCCTATATGATTTGATCCTTAAGATTTTCAAGCTCTTTTCATTCTGAATTAGCTCCATCAGAATAATAAAATGTTCCCTGGTTTCACTCTTCTTTTTCATGAAAACCACCAAAGTATATCTTGAGAATCATCCCCAACAGCAAGGCAATATTTCTTTCCAACATTGCTAATGGGTTCTATGGGTCCAAAAAAATCCATTTGAAGTAGCTCTAAAATTCTTTTTGAAAATTGGTGCTTCTTGCTTTTGAAATATGACTTGATTCTTTTACCCTTCTTACAGGCATCACATAGGCTCATGCTTGTTTTGAGAACCCAAATCATTATTGATAAACATGTTGATGGTCTTGAAGTTTACATGATTCATTCTTTTGTGCCATAGCCAACTGATTTCACTAGGTGTAGAGACCACCAAACACACATTTGAGTTCTTATCAATTGAGCTCCAGTCGACTATATAGACTTCTTCTAGATAATATCACTTTCTTTGTTCCAATTTGTTCCACATAGCACTTATCTGATGCGATGACATAAAATCTTTTGTCACAAAATTGACTTATGCTGAGCATATTGTACTTTAGGTCTTTGTGATTTGAACCTCAACAGGAAGATTCAATTTCATCCCAAGAAAAACTAAAAATTAGATGGAAAGTGATAGTGAACTTGTGACCCAACGATTATAAGGAATCGCAAACCACAAGTATTCCAGATTGTAGTGAACTTGTGACCCAACGATTATAAGAATCGCAAACCACAAGTATTCAAGTTTTGAACGCCACAAGGAGAAACCTTGATGAGTTCTGAAGTTCAATGATGAACCAAAAGAGGAGTCAAAACTCACTTTATATTTTCAGCCAAAATGATTCATTCCTTACATTCAGCCATACTACTTATATATAGGGTTGGAACAAGTCTCCAACCATAGTAATTAAAGCCAACACGTTTTCATAAGTGTTGGGATACAAAAAGGTGCCCAGAATCCTCCAAATACATATAGAAATATGAAAAGTCTTGACTATTATCTATATGGACTTATATATATTAAAATCTGATGTAAATAAAGCCTAATTGAAGCTTCTCTTTCCCATAAGACTTAATTCTTTGTAAGTAACTTCAATGAATTCCAAAAGCCATCAGATTATATTGTTTGGATTAAATTCAAAACCAATGCATCTTGTTTTGGGCCAAACTTATGCATGTTAGAATCAACCCATATCTCTTGAATTAGCCCGTTAAATGCTTCCTTCAGCTTTTTGGATCTTGCCCTTGTAATTGGCCCAATTGGAACATACAATGGATCCTTAGCTTGTACTTGTTCTTGGTGATTCTCATTCTCATCATCTTCCCTCTCTTCAAAAGGATTCGTCCTCGAATCTTCACCTACATCAAAAAGAGAAAGATTAGCAACATTAAATGTAGAACTAATCTTATACTCACCTGGAAGATCCAACTTATATGCATTATCATTCACTCTTTCAAGAACTTGAAATGGACCATCTCCTCTTGGTCGTAACTTGGACCGCCTAAGTTCAGGGAATCTTTCCTTCCGCATATGTACCCAAACCCAATCACCTGGTTCAAAAATGGCTTGTCTCCGCCCTTTATTAGCTTTGTTAGCATATTGTTCATTTTTCTTTGCGATATGCTCCCTGACACTTTCATGAAGTTTCTTCACCATTCTTTTGACCATCCCATCTAGCTCTTTCAATAACTGGCAAAGGCAACAAATCTAAAGGAGTTAGTGGATTAAACCCATAAACAACCTCAAATGGTGAAAAATCAGTAGTAGAATGAACACTCCGGTTATATGCAAATTCAATGAATGGCAAACAATCTTCCCATTTTTTTAAGTTCTTTTGAATTATAGTACGCAATAAAGTAGTTAAAGTTCTATTCACTACCTCGGTTTGTCCATCTGTTTGAGGGTGGCAACTAGTTGAAAATAACAACTTAGTACCCAACTTTCCCCACAAGACTTTCCAAAAATAGCTAAGGAACTTAACATCCCGATCAGATACAATGCTCCTAGGAACACCATGAAGTCGTACAATCTCCCGAAAGAACAAATCAGCAATATTTGTTGCATCATCAGTTTTATTACAAGATATGAAATGTGCCATTTTAGAAAACCTATCAACCACAACAAAAATCGAGTCCCTACCCTTTCTTGACCTAGGCAAACCCAAAACAAAATCCATCGAAATGTCTACCCAAGGTGTAGTAGGTACGAGTAAAGGAGTGTATAAACCATGGGGTAAGACTCTAGATTTGGCCTGCTTACAAGTAACACATCTAGAACAAATTCTTTCCACATCACGTTTCATTTTAGGCCAAAAGAAATGTTCACGCAACACTTCTAAAGTCTTCCTTATACCAAAGTGACCCATCAAACCACCTCCATGTGCTTCACGTACAAGTAACTCACGCATAGAACTGTTAGGCACACAAAGTTTATTCTCTCTAAACAAGTACCCATCAAGTCTATAGAACTTACCAAATGCTAATTTTTCACATGCTCCATACACACTAGCAAAGTCATCATCAGTAGCATATAATTCCTTCACATATTCAAATCCCAACAACTTTGCATTTAAAGTAGAAACAAGAGCATACCTTCTCGATAGTGCATCAGCCACAATATTTTCCTTACCTTGCTTGTATTTGATTACATAAGGGAATGTCTCGATGAATTCTGACCACTTGGCGTGTCTTCTATTCAACTTACCCTGTCCTTTTAAGTACTTCAAGGATTCATGGTTAGTGTGAATGACGAATTCTCTCGGCCAGAGGTAATGTTGCCAAGTCTCCAATGATCTCACCAATGCATAAAGCTCCTTGTCATATGTCGAATAGTTCAAAACAGCCCCATTTAGTTTTTCACTAAAATAAGCTATTGGTCGTTGTTCCTGCATTAAAACAGCTCCAATACCTATTCCTGAAGCATCACACTCAATTTCAAAAGTTTTAGAAAAATTAGGTAAGGCTAACAAAGGAGCTCTACACAATCTTTCTTTAATTTCAGAAAATGCATGTTCTTGCTCATTACCCCAATGAAACCCTACCGATTTCATAACAATTTCAGTGAGTGGTGCAGCTAGTGTACTGAAATTTTTGACAAATCGTCGATAAATACTAGCCAAACCATGAAAACTTCTAACCTCGGAAAGTGACTTAGGCGTGGGCCATTCCTTGATAGCCTTGACCTTTTCTTCATCCACTCCAATCCCATTTGCGCTAACAATATAGCCAAGAAACACAACTTTTTCCAAGCAAAAAGAACACTTTTTTAAATTGGCATACAATTTTTCTTTTCTCAAAACATCAAACACACAATGCAAATGTACAATATGGTCATCTAAGCTTTTGCTAAACACCAAAATGTCATCAAAATAAACTATAACAAATTTACCAATAAACGCCCGCAAGACATGGTTCATTAATCTCATGAATGTACTAGGTGCATTAGATAAACCAAAAGGCATTACCAACCACTCATACAATCCATGTTTTGTTTTAAAAGCAGTTTTCCATTCATCACCTTCTTTCATCCTAATTTGATGATACCCACTTTTCAAATCAATTTTTGTGAATATACTTGACCCATGCAATTCATTCAACATATCATCTAGTCTAGGAATGGGGTATCGATACTTTACCGTGATGTTGTTGATAGCCCTGCAATGCACACACATCCTCCAAGTCCCATCCTTCTTAGGTACAAGTAATACCGATACGGCGCATGGACTCATGCTTTCTCTCACGTGGCCTTTCTTTAGCAGCTCCTCAACTTGCCTTTGAGTTTCCTTCGTTTCTTCCGGATTACTTCTATATGCTGGCCGGTTAGGAATGGCAGAACCTGGTACAAAATCAATCTGATGCTCTATTCCTCTTATGGGTGGCAATCCATTAGGTACATCATCTGGAAACACATCTTCGTATTCCTGTAACAAAGAGACAACAACACTAGGCAAAGATTCATTAAGTTCGTTAGTGGTAAAACCTGCTTCTTTGTACACAAGTAAAATCATAAGCTTCTTTTAATTCAAGGCACTCTTGATATCACTTGTCGTAGCATAAAGACACACTTGTTTTTTTCCCTCTTTCTTTTCACTCTCTTTTTCTCTTTTTTTCTTTGTAATATCAGCCTCACTATTTAGGTTCAACTCACTCTCACTTTTCATTTTCATTTGATCTTCATACGCTTGTTTGGGTGTTAATGGTACAAGAGTAATGGATCTGTTATCTTTTACAAGAGTATGCCAATTTTTAAAACCATCATGAGTAACCTTCCTATCAAATTGCCATGGTCTGCCCAACAATATGTGACCTGCTTGCATTGGAACGACATCGCAAAGCACTTCATCCTTGTACTTCACGATTGAAAAAGAAACTAATACTTGCCTTGTCACCTTAACCTCCCCACAATCATTCAACCATTGAAGCTTATATGGTCTAGGGTGTTTCAAGGTAGGTAAATTCAGCTTTTCAACCAAAGTAGTACTGGCAACGTTTGTACAACTTCCCCCATCAATGATCATATTACACACCTTATTGTTAACATGGCACCTAGTATGAAAGATGTTCTCCCTTTGCTCATCAACATCATCTTCTTTGACTTGGGCACTTAAAGCACGCCTAGCCACAAGTGACTCTCCCTCCACCGGATATTCAACATCATTGTCACTAGTGTCTTTTGGCATCTGATCATCATCATCACTCTCACTTTCAGTCTCCACATCTCCGTTAGCATGTGCAATCATGGTTCTCTTGTTTGGACATTGTGAAGCTATGTGACCTTGATGAGGGCTATTTTGCACATATAATGGAATAAAGCTTTCCGAGGAGGTTCAAAATCGATCCGACCTGTGAATACTATAAGATCGACTCGATCCGCCCAAATGTATATGATCGACCAGAAGACCGATCCAGAAGATTTAATGGGCCATGCAGTTCTCCTAAGCCGTGCAAGATTCCTAGGCCTAATAGGACTCCTAGTCAAGTTAGGACTAGACAATTATTATAAATACTGAGTTCTACATTGTATCAAGGATCCAGAATTTAACCTATCAATAATACTACAACTATTTCTCCTCTCGTATACTTATTCTTACGCAATTATATGACTTTTTATTACTCTTGAATTGCTCCATCCTGACTACTTTAACCAAACCCCTATTATATTAAATCGATCTTTTAATAATTTACTGAGTTTAACCTTAAGACGAAATTAGGCTAAATCAGTTGGCGCCCACCGTGGGGCAGGTTAATTACTCGATCGAAATATGGTCAATCCAAGAAAAAGCACACGTAACGCAGGAAGAAGCACGAGTTCTCGACCTTCTCGTGCTATGGATAGCCTGCCTGAGAATTCCCAAAGGGTCAGCGCTAATAATACGCAGCCTCCGGCAAATCACCAAAATTTAGATCCTGTAGAGGAACATGTTGCAGCGAACGCTAACATCAATCAAAACGAAGGAGGACAACAAACTCCTAGCGTGAGTCAGGCCCCTAACTCACCCATTCGATCCGTCCCTGCTCCCCCGCTGTCGGCTGACCAGGAAAAAATATTACAAATTGCTCAACTTCTAAGTTCATTTTTTCCTCAAATTCTACCGACTCCGGCAGCCGCGGAACAAGCAAGGGCTGCTGTTCGTCCCTCGAGAGCGGTTAATAATGACAGGGATTCTCGGGAAAATAACGATCATCAATCAACTCAAGCAGAGAGTCCAGATGCGGACCAACGATCTCAAATCTCCGCACCAAACGTAGCTGGAAGGCACCTTGGTCGAAGAACTAATCAGGCAAGAGCTAATGCTCGACCTGAACCTCGCCTGTCCAAGGAACAAACTGTTATCCCGATCGATGACGTGGACGAACCCCCAATTGTCAATCGACAAGCAACTAGAAGAGTCTCTGAAAGAGATATAGAGAGGATGGTCGAGGAACGATTGGAGCAAAGGTTATTAACCATGAGACAACCCTGGCCACGTTCCCGAGAGGTCTAGGATAATATAGCAGCCTGTTCTCCATTCTGCCAAGAAATAAGAGAAGCACAGGCATCTGGGCCCTTACCGGCCCGACTTCCCAGATGCGACGGAACTGGTGATCCAACTGATTACATATTCAGTTTCACGAATATCATGAACTTATACGCTCATTCAGCAGAGTACACGGCGAAGCTAATGATCACAACCTACGAGGGATTAGCACTGGACTGGTTCGGAAAACAGCCACCTAACTCTATCTTCAGTTTTAGAGAACTATGTAACAGATTAGAGCAGCAGTTCGCTAGCCAGAAACGGCAAAAACTCCCCATGAGTTACCTAGGAACTATTATCCAACAAGAAGGAAAATCCTTGAGGACTTGGCTCGCAAGGTTCAATGTCGAATTATTGAAGATCGATTCGCCGAATATCGATTATATCATATCAATTTTGTTCGACCTAACAAAAAATAGGCAATTTGGCAATGCCTTGAGTCGGAAGCAGCCATGAACTTTTGCAGAAATCATGACACTAGCCTCAAAATATATGACTCAAGAAGAAATGAACTCATTCAAAGATAAGAATAAGAATAAAGTATCCACTTCGGGATCTAGGAGGCCTGAAAAACCATAGATGCAAAAAGCCATGGATTACGATCGATATCCTAGGAGGGAAAATGTTTTCAAAAGACTGGAGTTTAGTGGGGGTAATCCTGAGAAAAGACCTAATGTCTACCTCAGGCCTCGATCCCCAGAAAGGAACGTAAGGGATCGAATAAGCTATGTCGAATATACCAAACTAAATACCCCCAGGGAGGATATTCTTGTAATATTAGAAAGAAATAGCTTGATTCCCCCAGCAAAAAGAATTACGCAAGCAAAACCTGGGGCAAGGAACTACGATCTATATTGTAGATACCATCGAGCTCATGGTCATAAAACCGAGGATTGCTATCACCTAAAACAGGAGATTGAGAAGTTAATACAACAAGGCAAGTTAAACGAATTCGTAGACAGAACGGATCGACGGAGACAAAGGACTCGGAGTCCTAGAAGGAGGGAAGGAAATAGAAGCCCTCTCGAAAGATTGCCCAGCAATCGCGCGATTGGGAGAGATGACATCGATAATGATCGAGTCAATGGTACGATACATGTAATCTCCGGTGGCCCTGCAGGGGGAGACAGTCGAAACGCAAGACGAAAGACAGCTCGATCCCTGGAAAAAGGACTGGTCATTCCTGAGGAAGTTTGGGCGCTCGAAAATAAAGGCTTTGACAAGCACACAATCAGTTTTGATGAAAGTGAAGTCCCTAAAAACCTCAACTGGGATGTAAATGAAGACCACCCCGATTTTCCAATGGTGGTCTCACTAAGGATCTCCGACTTTAACGTAAAAAGAATTCTGATCGACAACGGGAGTTCGGCTAACATAATAGCCATCGAAGCGTTAAATCAGATGAACCTGGGAAAGATAACTCTCCAAAGAGTGGCTACACCACTAGTAGGATTTGGAGGATCGGAAATAGTTCCAGCTGGGACTATCAACCTGAGTGTGACCCTCGGAAGTAAACCTCATCGAGTGGTCAAAATGATTAAATTCTTAGTAGTAGAAACACCATTAGCTTATAATGCAATCCTAGGTAGACCGGCATTAAACCAATTCCGAGCTGTCGTTTCAACCTATCACCGGAAGATTAAATTTCCTACAATCTCTGGGGTCGGCGAAATAGTCAACGACCACTGTATGGCCTGGGATTGTTACAATACTGCTCTATCTTTGAAAAGGAACGTTGATCCATTGACGCCTTCGAAAAGAAAAACAGTAGGGTCTTCGATGGAGAGATCTCCAGAGCCTGAATTGCCAAGTACAGAAAGGATCGATAAAAAAGGGAAAGAGCCAATAGATTTGACTCTACGTGTGCCTGAGCACAAAGAGGTCAAGCTCATCGAGAATGATCCAACCAAAATCACCAGGATCGGAACTGAACTGTCTCCACAGGGAGAAATTATGTTAATAAATTTCTTAAGAAAAAATGTAGATGTCTTTGCCTGGAGCTCGGAGGATATAGTGGGGATCGACCCAAGAATAATAACCCACTCTTTAAAGATAGATCCGAGCGCGAAACCGGTCAGACAGAAGAAAATAAATCATGGCCCTGTAAAGGACAAAATAATAAAAGCAGAGGTCGAAAGGCTTTTATTGTCTAAACAGATTAGAGAAATACACTTTACTGAGTGGCTTTGTAATGTCGTACTTGTCTCAAAGGGTGACAAGAAGGATAACAAGTGGAGAATGTGTAACGATTTTACGGACTTAAACAAATTGTGTCCAAGAGATCCTTACCCTCTCCCAAGGATCGATCTTTTGGTCGACTCAACAGCAGGATTTGCAATTTTCAGTATGATGGACGCATTCCAAGGTTTCTACCAAATTTTCATGGACGAAAAAGATCAAGAAAAGACTGCATTCGTCACCGAACAGGGAGTATATTGTTTTGTAGTAATGCCGTTCGGATTAAGAAACGCAGGAGCAACTTATCAACGACTAGTGAACTTGATGTTTAAAGAACTGATCGGAGAAACAATGGAGGTATATGTCGATGATATGTTGGTCAAAAGCATGAGCGAAGAAGACCACATTCGGCACCTTGATCGATGCTTCAGAATTTTAAGAAAGTACGGAATGAAACTAAATCCCTTAAAATGTACCTTTGGGGTAAGATCTGGAAAATTCTTAGGATACCTAGTTCATGAAAGAGGCATCGAGGCAAATCCAGAAAAAATACGTGCTATCACCGAAATGAAGCCTCCCAGGAATATTACCCAAGTGCAAAGCTTGGTAGGAAAAATTGTGGCCTTAAATAGATTCATATCCTCAGGTCTTCTTTGGATGATGACGAGGAGGCAATCAATTCTTTTAGAAATTCAGTAATATCGGTAGCATCCTTTTTAGGAGCTTGAGTCTTCGGCTGGGGTGGCTCAAATGAAACAATACCTTTCTGTGCAAAAATTGAATCTTTAAAGAATTCAAATTTATCCCACCATTTAATTAAAACCCTTCTTCCTAATGCAGGAACATGAGTAACGGTTACATCAAATTTTTTAATTGGAAGGTTGGAAATAACCACATCCCATTTGACAATCCATGGGACTTGATAAAAAGCTACAAAATTTAGCTCCGGTGTTTTTAATGAAGGATTAGATTTCTTAAAATCTTCAAAAACACATCTAATTTTATCTGGGAAAATAATAGGATGAGATCCCCAATTATAAAACCGTTTAATAAACCACTGAGGGAGATTAGTGGTATTAAAATCTCTAAATTGTAGGAACCAACTATGTTTTCTTTGCCTATTGTCATAACAAAAGGCTCCTTCCCAGGCTTTAATGTAGTCAAAATAATTGAACCAATATTTTTCTAATTCTTTTCTATTACCACGTGGAATTTCGTGGTTTCTGTACAAATCTCCATTCCAAGTTTCTGGAGTTAAAACCCTTTTGATAAAGGCTTTGGAATAAGCCCATTCCGCACTAGATCTTGAAATTGAGTCAAATTCTACTGATTTAGTAGTTTGTAAAATGGAATAATAGAAAGTACATTCCTTTGGCCAAAGATATGGGTCAGCAGAATCTTTTAAATAGAAAGAAGCTGCTTCGTTAGAATTGAGGTGAGCGTATTTAAGCTCAAGTGGGGTTATCCATATAGTAGAGTAAGGGATATACGAATAAACAAATTCAGTAGACAAATTAGTCTGTATTGCTATTTCATAAGCATCATCTCTTAATTTAGATTCTTTTGGAGTAGCCTTTAAGGCTTCTTGTTTTAAATCCTTTTTTGGGGGTGTCTCTTTAGACTTCCCTTTTCCTTTGTCCTTATTCCTTTTCTCCATTTCCCTGCAAAAATTCACGGGTTAGAAAATCAGGTAAAGAATTATTTGATCCTTTAATAAATTAAATATCAAAATCAAAGACAAACAAAATTCCCTGCCATCTAGCAAAAATTTGTTTAGATGCTATATTTTTAACGTCCTTTTCTAGAATATCTTTAGCAGATTTGCAATCAACCCTAATTAGGAATTTTTTATTCAACAAATCACTTTCAAATTTTTGAACACATAACACAATTGATAAAATTTCCTTTTTAACTGTGGAATAGTTTTTCCTTGGTCCTTGCCAGATTCCTGAGGTGAATCTAACAAGAGTAGTTTTGTTATCTATCCTTTGTTTAAGGATTCCTCCATAACCTAATTCAGATGCATCTGTTTCAACAATTTTAAAAGCATCTGGATTTGCTATTGCAAGACAAGGAATTTCCTTTATTTTATTTTTTATTTTGATAACGGCCTCTGTATGGATATTTGTCCATTCAGGGGGATTTTTTCTCAACCTTTCAAATAAAGGTTTTGCATCTATTGCCAAATTTTTATAGAAGTCTGCTATGTAATTTAGACTTCCAAGAAATCTTTGTAGTTGAGTTTTTTCTTTAATTTCATTTGGAAATTTTTCCGCAAAGACTATGGATCTATCTATTGGAAAGATAGTTCCTTCTTTAATAGTATGTCCAAGAAACCGAATTTCTGTTTGAAATAATTTTATTTTCTTTGCAGATACAACTAAACCTGCTCTTTTAACGGCATTAATAAATGCATGTAAATGTTTAAAATGTTGATCAATATTGTCTGAAAAAATTAAGACATCATCAATATATACTATACAAAACTTAGTATATGGACTAAAAATTTCATTCATGATGTTTTGAAATTCAGAAGGGGCATTTTTTAACCCAAAAGGCATTACGTTCCATTCGTAGTGTCCAAATGGTACTGTAAATGCAGTTTTATATCGATCTTCTTCAGCAATCTGAATCTGCCAGAATCCAGACTTCATATCAAATTTTGACATTACTTTGGCTGTGTAAAGCCGATTTAACAAATCTCTTTTATTAGGGATAGGATATCTAATCCATCGTAATGCTTTATTTAATGGCTTATAATTAATAACAAGCCTAGGAACACCTCGTTCTAATTCTGCAGCATTTTCAACATAAAATGCTGGACAACTCCAGGGACTGTAGGATTTTCTAATTAATCCTTTGAGTAATAGCTCATCAATTTCTTTTTTGCAGATTTCAAGGTGGCGTGGACCCATAGCTATAGGTCTTGCCTTAGTTTGAATTTGATTTTCTTTAAAGTCTGGTTCATATGGAAGATTTACTATATGTTTCTTCCTTTCCCAGAAGGCATTAGGAATTTCTGCACATATTATTTTAGTTATGAATTCTTGTAATTCATTTATTTTCTTTTGGATATGAGGCTGCTGTATCTTTTCAGCTATTTTTTTGTAATTAATTTCCTGAGATAAGGAATTAAGAAACTTTTCTTTTCTTTCTATTTTCTTTTGAATTAAATCAATCTCGTGATAACGAGGTTGTGTAATAAAATTAAATGTAATTTCCTGCGAGTTAACCGTGCTAGTAATTCCTCCTTCATCAATGCTTTTTATGGGATAAAGCATATGTAGAAAGGGATTTCCTAGAATCACATCGTGAGATAAATCTTTTACCATTATAAATGGCATTTCAAGGCAAATTCCATTGTTACAGACAGCAGTATTTTGTAACTTATATTTTACTATAAGCTTTCGGCCATCTGCAGCATTAAGAATTTCAGTAGTTTTGGAAAAATATCTGGAAGGAATTAACCCTTCATTGATACAATTTAAATCAGCTCCAGAATCTATCATAGCAATTGCAGAGAGAGTATATTCTCTATGAACAATGATTTTTATTTTAATGTGCCATTTATGAGTAAATAACCCTATCAATCATATTCACAAATGTTAATGATGCATTTACATTTTCTTCTTTTAAAGAATCTTTTTCATCGTCGTCATTGACCTGATTAGGACTAAGATCAGTTTCAAGATTTCTTAATTCAATTAAAGAAACTCTAGACTTTAAGTCGCTTAATTCTTTCTTAAGAATTTTTACTTCGTGAATTAATTCACTAGTACATGAATCCTCTGAATCCTTTTCTTTAGAGGTCTTAGCCCTATTTAAAATTTCTTTTAGACTATAAGTCTCTGGCTCTTTGAATTTTATTCCTTTTTCAGATTTTTTCTGACTGTATTGTTCCAAATATTTTTGGAGCATTTCTCTTTTAGCAACTGGATCAGTAATTTGATCAATTATATCGAGAATAAAATTATCCTCTTTAGTTAAAGTGCATAATCCATTTGCCTGACATAAGGCTTTATAATAGTCACAGTTTCCTTCGCAACCAGAATTCTGATTGTTCGGATTCTGTTTCGGATCCTTCAGAGTTCTCAGATTCTTCAGTTTCTTCATTGTCAATTATAGCAGTAATTTTAAAATCTCTTTTTTCTCCTTCTTCATTCAGAAAGAGTTTTTCTAAAGTTCTTTTAAGACCTTCGTCAATATCTAAGCTATTGATTTTCTTTTTCATTTTACACTTATTAGCGTAATGACCAGGTTTTTGACATTTCCAACATAATGGAATGGGTTTCTGCCTAGGGGTCGAAGAACTTTCTCCTTAATTCTTCTTTCCTCGATGAAAACCTTTCTTTCCTTTTTTAGGAAAATAATTTAAATTCTTAGAATTTTTTGAGACTTTATTAGTCTTATGTTTCCTTTTATCACTAGATGGTCCTATAGGAGGTAAACCAATTTGTTCACAAAAGTCTCCTATAATTCTTTTTCCTAAAACCTTTTCTTTTTGAATTTGTCTATGCAATTTAATTTCATTGCATAAATTTATACCTTCAGAGATAATCTCAGAAGATAGATCTCCATAGGTATATTGGGCATACGGAATAATGCCATTATGTTTCTGTTTTATTCTATTCCTTATTTTTTCTGAGAAAAAATGAGGGAGTCCTGATAAGAACTTTTCTTTCCAAAAATCATGTTGACTATCTTCTCTAGTAAAGACTTTAGAGAAGAACACATCTTTATACTATTTAAACTGAGATAAGTTTTGACATCTTAAATTCATTAATTGTTCTTGTGTTTTATCCAACTGTAATGAAGTTGTTCCAATAAAATGTTTTGCTATAGTATATAATAGCGTATTAACACAATCTGTAACTTGCACCGGTTGGTTATCAACAACTTCAACTTTAACAGCTCTTAAAATATGCAATTTTGCCTATTCTGGTAGGTAGAAATCCCACCAACCTTTTAATTGTCCAGTAAAGCCTTGAGTTATGGCTTTAGCAATATTTTGATCAGAATTTCCATTTGCTTTGCAGGCAGTTGCATACATAGTCATGTAATGCAATACTGTTTGCATCTGGTATTCTGACATTCCATCTATATTCCATTCATTAATGGATCTGCCATCAAATTGAACAGTCATGTATTCATCATGCTGCTCATGTTGTAAATCAACTGGTGTTGGCTTATGATAATAAGTTTTTGCTGGTACATTGTATACCATTTTCTTCTTATAAGAAGATGATAATTTATTAACTTGAAAATGTTGTTGTTGGTTTTGTTCTGTTAAGAACATATCCTCAAGTTGATCAATTTTCTCTTCCATTTCGGAAGTTTGATCTTGACTTTCAATATTGAATTCACTATCTGAATTTTGCTCCAAAGGTGACAATTCTTTTTCTTTAAGCCCAAGATTTTTTAATCTCTTAACTATTTCGTCAACCATCTCAGAGGAAGAATCTTGTGGTTTTATTTTAAAATCAATCTTTTCAGAAGACATTGGTTTAAATAAAACTCTTTTATCCATTACCGAAGTTTCTTCTTTAGAAACCTTTTGTTGATCTGATTTTAGATCAATGTTTTTCTCAATTTTGTTTAATTGATCTCCAATAGTTTTGAGGGTTAAATTTGTAAAATTATTTTGTTGTACTACAGAATCAATATTATCACCCTTTTTTCTATAGGGTGTGGCAAGAATTTCTTCTCCATCGATTTTAACGGTTAAATTGACTTCTGGAGGGTGGATGCTTTTGAAAACTTTTCCATTTTTAGTGACAAAATCCCTATTATAGGAAGATTCAATTGTTGACACAAAAATTTTGTTCTCAAAATCAGGAAATTATTTTTTATTTAAATAAAAGTATTTTTTCAAGAAATCAAAGAAATCAATGACATCTTTATTTATCTGTAAAAATCTCTTATAAGATGTAAATAATTTCTTTTGACTTTTAATATCTTCTTGGAAAAACCACTTTCTTCGAATTTCATTTTCAGGAGAATAAAATAATTCTTTAGCAATTCCGTCAAAAGGAAAACAAACCTCTTTAGGAATTGTAATAGTTAAAACACTTGTATCACTATTATAACCCATGTCAGAAGCGGTCGGAGATTTTCTGTCTGTGTTAGTATCAACTCCAATTTCTGTTGGGGTAACAGTTGATGGTATGCTAACATTATATTGAGGTTGATTAACCCCATCAGGAGTAAACTTTGTTCCTAATATGGTTTCTTTTTCAAATTTAGTTAGAGGGGCGGAAGAAATAGATCTTCTTCCCAAATTAAGTCTACTTGGACCTGCTGAATCAGGTCTAGTAAATCGACTACTTTGCCCTAAATTAAGTCTAGCAATTCTTTGATTAGAGAATTTAATTTCAACATCTCCATCAGGATATTCAACTATTTCTTCTAATTCTCTATTTTCCTGTTTAACAGGTTCACTTGCCTTTTCTAAAATCCATTGTTCAGGTAAATTAACCTGATCCCAAGTAATTGTTTTGGGTACTTTTAAATTGCTTTTAGATAAATTTGTAATAAACAAAGTAGTAGATCCCTTCTGTTCGAAAGCAAAATCTCTGATTCTTGGCACTACTGTGTTCATAACTTTATATTGAATCCTGTAAATAAGGATTATATTTTCTGATCCTTGCATCATATTAAAACCCATCAGATTTAATATCAAGACACAAGGCGTGCATCAGAGTTGGATCTGTAAGAGATAAAGTGAAATTTGGAAAGCAAGAAAAGTAGATGGGTCCATCACAAAGACTGGACTCAATTATTCCTAATAAGGAGTCATGAAATTTATTATGTCTTTTATCTCGAACACAAATTATTGCGGATGTATTTAATCCGATTTAATCCGAGTCTTGTAGCAGGCTTTAGACCTACTTGGATTAGGCCAACATGAAGAAATTTATATTGTTGTCTATGTTTTTCAATTAAATTTCTTGATAATAGTTGAAAAGAATTATATCCTTCAGTTAAAGGAATAGCTTCTTCTACAGTTTTAACAACATAATCAGAAGAAAATTCAAAAGTTCCTTTCTGTTTATAAACAGAAGATTGTACCGGTAATTTCCAGTTCTGTAAAGACTTTTCAAAATTTTCATTTAAAATAATTTCTTTGTTACTACCACTTGTCTCACCTTGTCTTTTAGACAAAGATCTAGCCAACCTCTGCATAATTCTACAGATCACTGTCAACGATTTATGCCAATCCCAAACAGCCTATACACCGGCCAAACACAGGGACTTAACAGGCTACGCGACTTAAGGGAAAATCCCCGGGTTTCACTGTAAAACTATACTTTGGAAAACCAAAGCTTTAATCTAAAATACTAAATAAGACAAAAAGTAGAATCCAAGAAATTAAGCTGCTAGTAAAATATTAAAGCGGATAAGCAACTGATGATAATAATCTCTTTGGGTAATAAACCAAATATCGTCTGGAAACCTTTCACAATTTTTCTTATATCTTTTATATTCTTCTTCAATATGTTTATATAGATCAGGAAATGAAACGTAACGGGAAGATAATTTTAAAGGAGGCATAACATAATTAGGCAGCTAGTAATATACTAATACGTCTAATTATACTATGATAATGGTCTCGGAGACTAACAAAGTGATTATACTCAGGATGATCAGGGAGCTGTTCACAAAGATATTTATAAAATTTATAATCAATTAAGCATCCATTATAAAACTCAGAATGAGCTAAGACAAACTTATAATTAATCATTCAAATAAACATTAACAGCTATAATACAATATTACTACATACCTACTCCAACGTGGCTCTGATACCACTCGGGTACCAGGTCATATACATGAAAGGGGGAGAGAGCAGTAGCAGCGGAATACAATAACTCGTAAGCTAATTTACAAAACAAAAAAAATTATTTTAGGTACCCTTTATTGAGAGGGTCCTTGGGGATTAGTATCACCTTTGACAATCCAAGATTTTGAAGTCTTAGGCTTCTTAGGCTTTGGAGTATTTGCAAAGCATGAGGTACCTTGTTATCATCATAATTTTTAGCAGGCATGTTATTGTGATAATCATTATGATGTGAGTATGGCTCATAAGTAGGATATGATTCATGATAAGCAGGGAAAGCATGCATTGGATGATGAGCCGGGTAGTAAGATGGAAATTGAGGTGCATGATATAATGGTGGATATACAGGTTGCACATAATATGATGAATCATTTCCATACCAAGCATTTTCATATTTATAATTCTTATGCTTCTTTGGTTTGCTTTTAGCTTGCTCATTAACAGACGACTTAGTTTTACTAGTCTGATTGGTTTTGCTTTTATCAGTAGACTTCTTAGGACTCTGCTGTTTGGCTTTATCAGTCTGTTTTTCAGTTTTAGGCTCTTTACCCTTTTTAGCCTTAGGAGTTTTATTCTCCTTTTTCTCTTTTTCCTGTGAAGCAGGTTTAGCAGTCTGAACATATAAGATAACATTACTATTATCAGCAGATATAAACTTTTCAGTTCTGTTCAGTTCTAAACTTTCAGTTACTAAAGGTGTTCTCTGTTCATTAGATGTGTTCATTGATGCAACATACGACTTATCATGATTAGATATTGTTTGCTGATCTTCTTGAATTTTCAGCAGCAACCAGGGCAGCTGTGGGACTAGAAGTTGAGGTCTCTTCTATACCCATTCTTTGCAGTTTATACTCATACGCCTTGAGTACAGAAAATAGCTCTGTGAGAGAGATCTTCCCCAGATCCCTTGATTCTTCCATGGCTGTAATCTTCATGTTGAATTTGGGAGGTAGCGCATTCAAAACTTTGACAGTGATTTCTTTATCCGAGAAGGTCTTTCCCAACTTCAATACTTCATTTAGAGTCCTTGTAAACCTTGTATCCATCTGAGCAATGGTTTCTCCAGACTTCATCTTGAAGTTTTCCAACTTTTCAAGAGCTATGCTCACGTTGTGCTATTTGATGGCATCATTTCCTTCGCTCATGTCACGAACCTTGTCCCACATTTCTTTTGCAGTTTAGCAATGCTTGACCTTATCAAATCGGTCATTGTCTAGGGCTCTGGTCATGATGAAACGGCCAAGCCCATTTTTGGGTCCCCTGGTCAGAGCACGAGCATTGTGGAGATTGTCTTTCCTCTGACTAATTAGGCAAGTAAAAAATTTACTTCAGCTGGTCTTTCAACAGTCTAATTGGGCTATTAAACAATTCATAATTCATGTAATACATGATTTTTGTTATGAGTTTCCTGTTCCTCGGGCTTCACGTTAAAATTATCCATTTTGGTGTGTTATTAGTAAAATAATCACATTTTGGATATTCTTTGTCAATTTATTTTTTCGTGGTTTCTTCAGTACCAAATTTATGAGTGTTTTTCATATGAAAGGTGATATATTCGCGAGTTTCATGATCTTAACGCAACTATATAACATTGTTTATTTGATAATGATCGTGTTGAAACAAATGTGTTTTATGAATTTTAGTTTCCATGCTTTCTACGTAATCTATTGATCCCAAACTCGAAACATGTAGTTATCAGATCGATACAGAATGTTTTGGTGGAGTTTCTAGTTGTTTAGAGTCCAAGTAGAAATTTTCAAATTTTTCTTATCAGGAATAAAACACGAGTATTTCGTTTCTATGTTTTGCGGATGGTGTTTTCACTCTCGCATATGGACAGTGTGTACACTTGATTGAAATATTCTTAAAATTTTGTACTAAAATTACTATTTTATGGATGTCCTGGTGAAATTATGGTGTGATATAATGGTCCTAAGATCGTTTTAATGTGATTTTTCGAATCTCTGGTCCCAACATAGGCTGTTGTTTCTGTTTAGGTGTAGTTAAACTTTGTTAATTCGTTACTCTAAAAATGATACAATTTAGAGTGCCCTAGGTTATGAAAGATATCAATAGTTTTATGTGTTTACAGATAATTTTTGCATTTCAAATTCAAAATTTGATTAATTCCCGTGATAGGGAATGCATGTTTGCTAAGTTTGGCCTACGTACTTTTAAACAACTCTTTGGACAAACATAACTAAAAGTTTCTTCTTCAAAATCTCATAATTCACAGATAACATGGTCCATATATTGGTCCGTAGGAATAATAGGAGCCTTTGTAGATTTTATTTGTTGAAGTTTTTCTTAGAAGGTCAGTTGACTGTAAAATTTATAGAGTATACAAGGCAAAATTCGCGTACTCGCGAGTTTCATTGAATTGATCCACTTCGGTGCGTAACGCGTACAAGAATCACAATTTGGTTGTATAGTGCCAATTTAAATTTTCGTGGAGGTTATGTTTTCACTACCAGGTTTTAAACTTTTATCATTTACATGATAGAAGATATCTGGGCCGAGTTTCATGTTCTTTGCGCTTCTCGATAAAACTGTTTATTCGATGGTGCCTTTTTTAAAGAAACAACGTTTTAAGAATTTTCTTATTCATCCTTTCTAACTAACTCATTAAGGCCAAACTCGGAATGTGAACTATCAAAACACTTGAAAATGTTATGGTTGATATTCATTCTATTCCGAGTCCATTTTTAAATTTCATTTTGGGTGTGCCATAATTAAAATATGATTATTTTTTAGAAATCCTTTTAGATGGTTTTTTTAGTCATGAATACGGGAAGTTTGTTATTCACGTAAAAGAGAGCGTATTTTTAATTTTTAGTACTATGTTTATCCAGGGTGATCTTTCGACTGCAATGTCTAACAGTATATTATTCACCATATATAAATTTCCTACTCCAAACTTCAAATTAATATGATTCAGAGATAACGTAGCCCATTTTTGGGTCCCCTGGTCAGAGCACGAGCATTGTGGAGATTGTCTTTCCTCTGACAAATTTGGCAAGTAAAAAATTTACTTCAGCTGGTCTTTCAACAGTCTAATTGGGCTATTAAACAATTCATAATTCATGTAATACATGATTTTTGTTATGAGTTTCCTGTTCCTCGGGCTTCACGTTAAAATTATCCATTTTGGTGTGTTATTAGTAAAATAATCACATTTTGGATATTCTTTGTCAATTTATTTTTTCGTGGTTTCTTCAGTACCAAATTTATGAGTGTTTTTCATATGAAAGGTGATATATTCGCGAGTTTCATGATCTTAACGCAACTATATAACATTGTTTATTTGATAATGATCGTGTTGAAACAAATGTGTTTTATGAATTTTAGTTTCCATGCTTTCTACGTAATCTATTGATCCCAAACTCGAAACATGTAGTTATCAGATCGATACAGAATGTTTTGGTGGAGTTTCTAGTTGTTTAGAGTCCAAGTAGAAATTTTCAAATTTTTCTTGTCAGGAATAAAACACGAGTATTTCGTTTCTATGTTTTGCGGATGGTGTTTTCACTCACGCATATGGACAGTGTGTTATTCACTTGATTGAAATATTCTTAAAATTTTGTACTAAAATATTACTATTTTATGGATGTCTTGGTGAAATTATGGTGTGATATAATGGTCCTAAGATCGTTTTAATGTGATTTTTCGAATCTCAGGTCCTAACATAGGCTGTTGTTTCTGTTTAGGTGTAGTTAAACTTTGTTAATTCGTTACTCTAAAAATGATACAATTTAGAGTGCCCTAGGTTATGCAATATGCAATATATCAATAGTTTTATGTGTTTTCAGATAATTTTTGCGTTTCAAATTCAAAATTTGATTAATTCCCGTGATAGGGAATGCATGTTTGCTAAGTTTGGCCTACGTACTTTTAAACAACTCTTTGGACAAACATAACTAAAAGTTTCTTCTTCAAAATCTCATAATTCACAGATAACATGGTCCATATATTGGTCCGTAGGAATAATAGGAGCCTTTGTAGATTTTATTTGTTGAAGTTTTTCTTAGAAGGTCAGTTGACTGTAAAATTTATAGAGTATACAAGGCAAAATTCGCGTACTCGCTAGTTTCATTGAATTGATCCAGTGCGTAACGCGTACAAGAATCACAATTTGGTAGTATAGTGCCAATTTAAATTTTCGTGGAGGTTATGTTTTCACTACCAGATTTTAAACTTTTATCATTTACATGATAGAAGATATCTGGGCCGAGTTTCATGTTCTTTGCGCTTCTCGATAAAAATGTTTATTCGATGGTGCCTTTTTTAAAGAAACGACGTTTTAAGAATTTTCGTATTCATCCTTTCTAACTAACTCATTAAGGCCAAACTCGGAATGTGAGCTATCAAAACACTAGAAAATGTTATGGTTGATATTCATTCTATTCCGAGTCCATTTTTAAATTTCATTTTGGGTGTGCCATGAATAAAATATGATTATTTTTTAGAAATCCTTTTAGATGGTTTTTTTAGTCATGAATACGAAAAGTTTGTTATTCACGTAATAGAGAGCGTATTTTTAATTTTTAGTACTATGTTTATCCAGGGTGATCTTTCGACTGCAATGTCTAACAGTATATTATTCACAATATATAAATTTCCTACTCCAAACTTCAAATTAATATGATTCAGAGATAATGTAGCCCATTTTTGGGTCCCCTGGTAAGAGCACAAGCATTGTGGAGATTGTCTTTCCTCTGACTAATTAGGCAAGTAAAAAATTTACTTCAGCTGGTCTTTCAACAGTCTAATTGGGCTATTAAACAATTCATAATTCATGTAATACATGATTTTTGTTATGAGTTTCCTGTTCCTCGGGCTTCACGTTTAAATTATCCATTTTGGTGTGTTATGAGTAAAATAATCACATTTTGGATATTCTTTGTCAATTTATTTTTTCGTGGTTTCTTCAGTACCAAATTTATGAGTGTTTTTCATATGAACAATATTCGCGAGTTTCATGATCTTAACGCAACTATATAACATTGTTTATTTGATAATGATCGTGTTGAAACAAATGTGTTTTATGAATTTTAGTTTCCATGCTTTCTACGTAATCTATTGATCCCAAACTCGAAACATGTAGTTATCAGATCGATAGAGAATGTTTTGGTGGAGTTTCTAGTTGTTTAGAGTCCAAGTAGAAATTTTCAATTTTTTCTTGTCAGGAATAAAACACGAGTATTTCGTTTCTATGTTTTGCGGATGGTGTTTTCACTCTCGCATATGGACAGTGTGTTATTCACTTGATTGAAATATTCTTAAAATTTTGTACTAAAATTACTATTTTATGTATGTCCTGGTGAAATTATGGTGTGATATAATGGTCCTAAGATCGTTTTAATGTGATTTTTCGAATCTCTGGTCCCAACATAGGCTGTTGTTTCTGTTTAGGTGTAGTTAAACTTTGTTAATTCGTTACTCTAAAAATGATACAATTTAGAGTGCCCTAGGTTATGCAAGATATCAATAGTTTTATGTGTTTTCAGATAATTTTTGCATTTCAAATTCAAAATTTGATTAATTCCCGTGATAGGGAATGCATGTTTGCTAAGTTTGGCCTACGTACTTTTAAACAACTCTTTGGACAAACATAACTAAAAGTTTCTTCTTCAAAATCTCATAATTCACAGATAACATGGTCCATATATTGGTCCGTAGGAATAATAGGAGCCTTTGTAGATTTTATTTGTTGAAGTTTTTCTTAGAAGGTCAGTTGACTGTAAAATTTATAGAGTATACAAGGCAAAATTCGCGTACTCGCTAGTTTCATTGAATTGATCCACTTCGCTGTGTAACGCGTACAAGAATCACAATTTGGTTGTATAGTGCCAATTTAAATTTTCGTGGAGGTTATGTTTTCACTACCAGGTTTTAAACTTTTATCATTTACATGATAGAAGATATCTGGGCCGAGTTTCATGTTCTTTGCGCTTCTCGATAAAACTGTTTATTCGATGGTGCCTTTTTTAAAGAAACAACGTTTTAAGAATTTTCTTATTCATCCTTTCTAACTAACTCATTAAGGCCAAACTCGGAATGTGAACTATCAAAACACTTGAAAATGTTATGGTTGATATTCATTCTATTCCGAGTCCATTTTTAAATTTCATTTTGGGTGTGCCATGAATAAAATATGATTATTTTTTAGAAATCCTTTTAGATGGTTTTTTTAGTCATGAATACGGGAAGTTTGTTATTCACGTAATAGAGAGCGTATTTTTAATTTTTAGTACTATGTTTATCCAGGGTGATCTTTCGACTGCAATGTCTAACAGTATATTATTCACAATATATAAATTTCCTACTCCAAACTTCAAATTAATATGATTCAGAGATAACGTAGCCCATTTTTGGGTCCCCTGGTCAGAGCACGAGCATTGTGGAGATTGTCTTTCCTCTGACTAATTAGGCAAGTAAAAAATTTACTTCAGCTGGTCTTTCAACAGTCTAATTGGGCTATTAAACAATTCATAATTCATGTAATACATGATTTTTGTTATGAGTTTCCTGTTCCTCGGGCTTCACGTTAAAATTATCCATTTTTGTGTGTTATGAGTAAAATAATCACATTTTGGATATTCTTTGTCAATTTATTTTTTCGTGGTTTCTTCAGTACCAAATTTATGAGTGTTTTTCATATGAAAGGTGATATATTCGCGAGTTTCATGATCTTCACGCAACTATATAACATTGTTTATTTGATAATGATCGTGTTGAAACAAATGTGTTTTATGAATTTTAGTTTCCATGCTTTCTACGTAATCTATTGATCCCAAACTCGAAACATGTAGTTATCAGATCGATAGAGAATGTTTGCTGGAGTTTCTAGTTGTTTCGAGTCCAAGTAGAAATTTTCAAATTTTTCTTGTCAGGAATAAAACACGAGTATTTCGTTTCTATGAACAAAAAATAAAGATAAAGGATAGTAATTTGATTTTAGTACCTTGCTCTGATTACCAAATGATGCGAACCTCAATAGGAAGATTCAATTTCATCCCAAGAAAAACTAAAAATCAGATTGAAAGTGATAGTGAACTTGTGACCCAACGATTATATGGAATCGCAAACCACAAGTATTCCAGATTGTAGTGAACTTGTGACCCAACGATTATAAAGAATCGCAAACCACAAGTATTCAAGTTTTGAACGCCACAAGGAGAAACCTTGATAAGTTCTGAAGTTCAATGAAGAACCAAAAGAGGAGTAAAAACTCACTTTATATTTTCAGCCAAAGATGATTCCTTACATTCAGCCATACTACTTATATATAGGGTTGGAACAAGTCTCCAACCATAGTAATTAAAGCCAACACGTTTTCATATGTGTTGGGATACAAAAAGGTGCCTAGAATCCTCCAAATACATATAGAAATATGAAAAATCTTGACTATTATCTATATGGACTTATATATATTAAAATCTGATGTAAATAAAGCCTAATTGAAGCTTCTCTTTCCCATAAGACTTAATTCTATCTAAGTAACTTCAATGAATTCCAAAAGCCATCAGATAATATTGTTTGGATTAAATTCAAAACCAATGCATCTTCTTTTGGGCCAAACTTATGCATGTTAGAATCAGCCCATATCTCTTGAATTAGCCCGTTAAATGCTTCGTTCAGCTTTTTGGATCTCGCCCTTGTAATTGGCCCAATTGGAACATACAATGGATCCTTAGCTTGTACTTGTTCTTGGTGATTCTCATCATCAACCCTGCTGAATCAGCTGAGTGCAAAATCAGCAGAGTAGTTTCACGAGTTCGATCAGCTTAGTCTGCTGATAGAAAAAGTTAAAGAATTTGAAAGTTTCAGAGGTCTATTCACCCCCCCCCCCTTCTAGACCTCATTGACCACTTTTGGGACCAACACCGCGGTCGACACTCCAATGGTAGATCTAACGGGTATTGATGAGACATCAAAACCCGAGCAAAAATCCGAGTTTACCCAAGTTTATGAAGATGTGATCGACAAGGGTAAGAACCCCGTCGAAGATTATCCTTCCTAGTTATATCCGACGGAGAAGGAGGTTGCTAAACTCATCCCCACTTCGAAGCTTAGGGAGCTTGTTTCCGAACCTGTGGGTGCTAATAAACCTCAGGTAATTCGAGCCACGACAAAGTTGGTTTGCAAATGTAGGTTGCTCCCACCACCAACATTCAATTTTCTCAACTGAAGAAAAGCACCACAATCTCTTCTTCTGATTCTGCAAGTTCTACCAAACGGCTTGTGATGAGAATCACCAAGAACAAGTACAAGTTAAGGATCCATTGTATGTTCCAATTGGGCCAATTACAAGGGCAAGATCCAAAAAGCTCAAGGAAGCGTTTAGCGGGCTAATTCAAGTGATATGGGCTGATTCTAACATGCATAAGTTTGGCCCAAAAGAAGATGCATTTGTTCTGAATTTAATCCAAGCAATATAATCTGATGGCTTTTGGAATTCATTGAAGTTACTTACATAGAATTAAGTCTTTTGGGAAAGAGAAGCTTGAATTAGGCTTTATTTACATCAGATTTTAATATATATAAGTCCTTATAGATAATAGTCAAGACTTTTCATATTTCTAAATGTATTTGGAGGATTCTAGGCACCTTTTTGTATCCCAACACTTATGAAAACGTGTTGGCTTTAATTTCTATGGTTGGAGACTTGTTCCAACCCTATATATAAGTAGTATGGCTGAATGTAATGAATCATTTATTTTTGGCTGAAAATATAAAGTGAGTTTTTACTCCTCTTTTGGTTCTTCATTGAACTTCAGAACTTATCAAGGTTTCTCCTTGTGGCGTTCAAACTTGAATACTTGTGGTTTGCGATTCTTTATAATCCTTGGGTCACAAGTTCACTACAATCTAGAATACTTGTGGTTTGCGATTCCTTATAATCGTTGGGTCACAAGTTCACTATCACTTTCAATCTGATTTTTAGTTTTTTTTTCTTGGGGTGAAATTGAATCTTCCTATTGAGGTTTGTATCATTTGGTAATCAGAGCAAGGTACTAAAATCAGATTACTATCCTTTATCTTTATTTTTTGTTCCTATATATTTATTCCATTTCTATTAATCTCTTCTTTCCTACTCTTAAATCTCTTTGTGAGTATTCAGTATCCAGCAAAAAAAAAAAAAAAAAAAAAAAAAAAACGTGAAAAAAAAAATAGAAAAAGAAAACTTGACCAAAAAAAAAAACAAAGGTGACAAAAAAAGAAAAGAAAAGAAAAACGTGATTGATAAAAAAAAAGAAGGTGATTTGTGGATACAACTACTTTCTATATTCTGATTTATTCTTCAATTCTCTCAAATCTAAAAAAATTCTCATTCTATTTGATTCATTATTTCTGAAATATCCGCCCATTGATATTCATTGTTTAAACAATACAAGTTTAACCTCTTGATTAAAGTTTACTAGTTCATTAAAGAACTGAAAAGGGGAGTTACGAGTGGAAAAAGGCAAGAGAGTGTGAGATTATTAGAGGGTAAAAGTCGTATTGAGTGAAACACGAGTGTTGAGTGACATTATTCGAGTGTAAACACGTGAGGGAGTGCTGTGAGGATTTATTTTTAATTTTTATATCTAGTTTCAAATGTCTACAAGTGGTGAAGCAATAAACAAAGGCGGACAGGGGGATACATTTATGTTGCAAGCCGTGCAAAAACAGTTTGAACGTATGAACGTAATGTTTAATGAGATTCGGGATCGGATGGATAGGCAAGACGATGCTATTGCTACTTTAAACAGGGGACATCTGGAAAGAGCTCCTAATGCTAGAAGGGAAGAAAGGAATGCAAATGAAGATGATTTTGGTTACAATTCCAATGATGAGTTCCATGAAGATGACCAAGGCTCATTGAATGGTGAGGGAAGATTCATTCAAAGGAGAGGAAGGCATGATAGAGGTTTTCAAAGAGGTCCGAGATGGCAAGATAGAGATGACAGAAGCTTGGGAAACATCAAAGTAAAGATACCATCTTTCCAAGGCAAAAATGACCTAGATGTGTACCTGGACTGGGAAAGGAAGGTGGAGCTGATTTTCGAATGCCATAACTACTCCGAGGAGAAAAAGGTAAAACTTACTGTTATTGAGTTTACTGATTATGCTATTATATGGTGGGATCAACTTGTGATGACCAGGAGAAGAAATGGTGAAAGGCCTATTAGGACATGGGATGAAATGAAAGCTATCATGAGGAGGCGTTTGTTCCTAGTCACTATCATAGGGACTTATTTCAGAAGTTACAAAGTCTTACTCAAGGCTTTAAAAGCGTGGAAGATTACCACAAGGAGATGGAGATTTCCATGATCAGGGCTAATATAGAGGAGGATAGAGAAGCTACCATGGCAAGGTTTCTCAATGGGCTGAATCGGGACATTGCAAATGTAGTTGAGTTGCAACATTATGTGGAGTTGGAGGACATGGTGCATATGGCAATAAAGGTAGAACGACAACTTAAAAGGAAGGGAACTCGATCTTTCCAAAATCCAAGCTCCTCTACTTCATGGAGGTCGAATGGGAGGAAAGATGAAGGGGCTAATTCCAAATTCAAAACAGAAGCACCAAAGAGAAAAGATGAAGTTGACAATGTCAATAGAGGTAAAACTGAATTACCAACTCGTAATCGTGATATTAAGTGTTTTAAGTGTTTGGGAACAGGTCACATAGCTTCACAATGTCCAAACAAGAGAACCATGATTGCACATGCTAACGGAGATGTGGAGACTGAAAGTGAGAGTGATGATGATGATCAGATGCCAAAAGACACTAGTGACAATGATATTGAATATCCGGTGGAGGGAGAGTCACTTGTGGCTAGGCGTGCTTTAAGTGCCCAAGTCAAAGAAGATGATGTTGATGAGCAAAGGGAGAACATCTTCCATACTAGGTGCCATGTAAATAATAAGGTGTGTAGTATGATCATTGATGGGGGAAGTTGTACAAACGTTGCTAGTACTACTTTGGTTGAAAAGTTAAAAGAGAGTGAAAAGAAAGAGGGAAAAAAACAAGTGTGTCTTTATGCTACGACAAGTGATATCAAGAGTGCCTTGAATTCAAAAAGCTTATTATTTTACTTGTGTACAAAGAGGCAGGTTTTAGCACTAACGAACTTAATGAATCTTTGCCTAGTGTTGTTGTCTCTTTGTTACAGGAATACGAAGATGTGTTTCCAGATGATGTAGCTAATGGATTGCCACCCATAAGAGGAATAGAGCATCAGATTGATTTTGTACCAGGTGCTGCCATTCCTAACCGGCCAGCATATAGAAGTAATCCGGAAAAAACGAAGGAAACTCAAAGGCAAGTTGAGGAGCTGCTAAAGAAAGGTCACGTGAAAGAAAGCATGAGTCCATGCGCCGTACCGGTATTACTTGTACCTAAGAAGGATGGGACTTGGAGGATGTGTGTGGATTGCAGGGCTATCAACAACATCACGGTAAAGTATTGATACCCCATTCCTAGACTAGATGATATGTTGGATGAATTGCATGGGTCAAGTATATTCACAAAAATTGATTTGAAAAGTGGGTATCATCAAATTAGGATGAAAGAAGGTGATGAATGGAAAACTGCTTTTAAAACAAAACATGGATTGTATGAGTGGTTGGTAATGCCTTTTGGTTTATCTAATGCACCTAGTACATTCATGAGATTAATGAACCATGTCTTGCGGGCGTTTATTGGTAAATTTGTTGTAGTTTATTTTGATGACATTTTGGTGTTTAGCTAAAGCTTAGATGAGCATATTGAACATTTGCATTGTGTGTTTGATGTTTTGAGAAAAGAAAAATTGTATGCCAATTTAAAAAAGTGTTCTTTTTGCTTGGAAAAAGTTGTGTTTCTTGGCTATATTGTTAGCGCAAATGGGATTGGAGTGGATGAAGAAAAGGTCAAGGCTATCAAGGAATGGCCCATGCCTAAGTCACTTTCCGAGGTCAGAAGTTTTCATGGTTTGGCTAGTTTTTATCGACGATTTGTCAAAAATTTCAGTACACTAGCTGCACCACTCACTGAAATTGTTAAGAAATCGGTAGGGTTTCATTGGGGTAATGAGGAAGAACATGCATTTTCTGAAATTAAAGAAAGATTGTGTAGACCTCCTTTGTTAGCCTTACCTAATTTTTCTAAAACTTTTGAAATTGAGTGTGATGCTTCAGGAATGGGTATTGGAGCTGTTTTAATGCAGGAACAACGACCAATAGCTTATTTTAGTGAAAAACTAAATGGGGCTGTTTTGAACTATTCGACATATGACAAGGAGCTTTATGCATTGGTGAGATCATTGGAGACTTGGCAACATTACCTCTGGCCGAGAGAATTCGTCATTCACACTGACCATGAATCCTTGAAGCACTTAAAAGGACAGGGTAAGTTGAATAGAAGACACGCCAAGTGGTTAGAATTCATCGAGACATTCCCTTATGTAATCAAATACAAGCAAGGTAAGGAAAATATTGTGGCTGATGCACTATCGAGAAGGTATGCTCTTGTTTCTACTTTAAATGCAAAGTTGTTGGGATTTGAATATGTGAAGGAATTATATGCTACTGATGATGACTTTGCTAGTGTGTATGGAGCATGTGAAAAATTAGCATTTGGTAAGTTCTATAGACTTGATGGGTACTTGTTTAGAGAGAATAAACTTTGTGTGCCTAACAGTTCTATGCGTGAGTTACTTGTACGTGTAGCACATGGAGGTGGTTTGATGGGACACTTTGGTATAAGGAAGACTTTAGAAGTGTTGCGTGAACATTTCTTTTGGCCTAAAATGAAACGTGATGTGGAAAGAATTTGTTCTAGATGTGTTACTTGTAAGCAGGCCAAATCTAGAGTCTTACCCCATGGTTTATACACTCCTTTACCCGTACCTACTGCACCTTGGGTAGACATTTCGATGGATTTTGTATTGGGTTTGCCTAGGTCAAGAAAGGGTAGGGACTCGATTTTTGTTGTGGTTGATAGGTTTTCTAAAATGGCACATTTCATATCTTGTAATAAAACTGATGATGCAACAAATATTGCTGATTTGTTCTTTCGGGAGATTGTACGACTTCAAGGTGTTCCTAGGAGCATTGTATCTGATCGGGATGTTAAGTTCCTTAGCTATTTTTGGAAAGTCTTGTGGGGAAAGTTGGGTACTAAGTTGTTATTTTTAACTACTTGCCACCCTCAAACAGATGGACAAACCGAGGTAGTGAATAGAACTTTAACTACTTTATTGCGTACTATAATTCAAAAGAACTTAAAAAACTGGGAAGATTTTTTGCCATTCATTGAATTTGCATATAACCGGAGTGTTCATTCTACTACTGATTTTTCACCATTTGAGGTTGTTTATGGGTTTAATCCACTAACTCCTTTAGATTTGTTGCCTTTGCCAGCTAATGAAAGAGCTAGTTTGGTTGGTCAAAAGAAGGCTGAGATGGTGAAGAAACTTCATGAAAGTGTCAGGGAGCATATCAAAAAGAAAAATGAACAATATGCTAACAAAGCTAATAAAGGGCGGAGACAAGTCATTTTTGAACCAGGTGATTGGGTTTGGGTACATATGCGGAAGGAAAGATTCCCTGAACGTAGGCGGTCCAAGTTACAACCAAGAGGAGATGGTCCATTTCAAGTTCTTGAAAGAGTGAATGATAATGCATACAAGTTGGATCTTCCAGGAGAGTATAAGATTAGTTCTACATTTAATGTTGCTGATCTTTCTCTTTTTGACGTAGGTGAAGATTCGAGGACGAATCCTTTTGAAGAGAGGGAAGATGATGAGAATCACCAAGAACAAGTACAAGTTAAGGATCCATTGTATGTTCCAATTGGGCCAATTACAAGGGCAAGATCCAAAAAGCTCAAGGAAGCGTTTAACGGGCTAATTCAAGTGATATGGGCTGATTCTAACATGCATAAGTTTGGCCGAAAAGAAGATGCATTAGTTCTGAATTTAATCCAAGCAATATAATCTGATGGCTTTTGGAATTCATTGAAGTTACTTACATAGAATTAAGTCTTCTGGGAAAGAGAAGCTTGAATTAGGCTTTATTTACATCAGATTTTAATATATATAAGTCCATATAGATAATAGTCAAGACTTTTCATATTTCTAAATGTATTTGGAGGATTCTAGGCACCTTTTTGTATCCCAACACTTATGAAAACGTGTTGGCTTTAATTTCTATGGTTGGAGACTTGTTCCAACCCTATATATAAGTAGTATGGCTGAATGTAATGAATCATTTATTTTTGGCTGAAAATATAAAGTGAGTTTTTACTCCTCTTTTGGTTCTTCATTGAACTTCAGAACTTATCGAGGTTTCTCCTTGTGGCGTTCAAACTTGAATACTTGTGGTTTGCGATTCTTTATAATCGTTGGGTCACAAGTTCACTACAATCTGGAATACTTGTGGTTTGCGATTCCTTATAATCGTTGGGTCACAAGTTCACTATCACTTTCAATCTGATTTTTAGTTTTTTTTTCTTGGGGTGAAATTGAATCTAAGGCACCTTATCCCTCGGATCGTCCTCCATTGGATAATCATGACTGAACTTAACGAGGAATTAAAGAAAAGACCTAGGATCGATGGTTTGCTGGTCGATGCGATGATCTCCGACTATGGGGCTCCTGAAAGCTATTCATGGAGCATGTCTCTTAATAGCATTATTCCTACCGAGCAGGAGTGACTGAACCAAGCCAGTGTCCGGAAGGTCGTTGAGTCTGGCTCAAAGGCAATTTGTAAGTTCGCATGTTTTTACTTTTTTGCTGTCTATTTGTTTTGTTTTGTCTGAATATATTATATCCTTATGCAGCTCGAGCAACACATTTTTAACGAGCTTAAAAGTGAAGTTGAGACTGTTGAAAAGCTCAAGGCTCAAGCAGAGTTGGCTAAACTAAAGAAGCCCGTCGAAAAGCACACGCCGAGAGGAAGGTGCTCGAACGGAGTCTTCAATCGGAAAAATATTATGTTCTAAATCTGAAGGAGGCCCAACTTGCTACTGAGAAAGGCAAGTTTGATCAGTAAATGGATCAGCTTCGAGTTCTACTGTAGCAAGCCAAGGCGGCCTCCGACCATCACGAAAAAGAAGCATATGATCGGTTCTATGCAGCTCGAAGTGCTGAGCTTAAAAAGATCTTCGAGGATAATAAATTAATTTAGTCATCTGTAATCAAGTTTTGTAATATAAACTTTTATCTTTTGTACTTGTATTTTCCATTCTGTAATAATAACTCTTTATCATCGAAGTTTTGTTTCGATCTCTCCATGCTTGTTTATTTTCAAGGTATACCGTTCGTAAATCTTTGATCGAAATATCTTGCAATAGTCGGGGCTTTTCCCGTGTTAAATGCCGCAATTAATGGCTTAGGTGTAGGTGAAAAGTCAAGATGCATTAACTTCTGCAAGTAGTTGAAGAGTTGCATTTATTTTTCCAGGTAGTTAGGAAGTTGGATTCAAATAATGTGTCAATCTGCACACTCCAACCGTTAGATTAGTAAAATTTGCCTATAAAAAGGGCTAGTCCAAACTTCCATTCTTCATCAATAAAGAAGAAACAAACTCATAATGTTCACTCCGATCCTCACTTTCGAAAACTCGATCATAAAAAATCCCCTCAATTGGCAGCATGTAGGATTGTCTTCAACATTAGGTTTGGTATGGGTGGGATTGAAAATGGATCTCTTTCAAAAACAATGAAATCTTTGATCGGCTTATCAAGAGTAAGTCGAAGTGGTGGCAATCATCTCTTCCCTTGAGCGCTCGGAGTCAGCAAGATGCTGGCACAATATCAGGGTGAAGAACAAATGTTTGTCATTGTGTGCAAAAACTATGCTCGAGCAGTCCAGGGAAGGTTTTAGAAAATTCCGACCCACCTCATGGAAGCTACACAGAAGTTAAAACTTTTAGAGGTTTGAAGGTCGTGGTTGATAGCAAGCTTCTACAAGTCCACTGGACAAATCGGCAGCATATAATAGGACTTCTAAACATTGTAGTAGGATATCCAGTTCTATTTTTGTTTCGATCAAATATGTAAATTTTGCTCATAATGTATTACTGTTCAAACTCGGAAAGTAGCCCAAACTTGTACTTGTCATCTTTTGTTTCTTGATAATAAAAACTTCCAATTTTGTAACTGTATTTTCTTTTCGATCTAAAATTACCTTCTTATTTCGTCTGAACTCGAAATTTGATTGTCGAAATATTTGATAAGGATCGATAACTGAATAGATCTCCGAACATACCAAATTAATGTGTTTTTTATAGTTTTTTCTAGAGCGAAAGACAAAAACATCCCCTATGCTTTGTCTAAAAAAAACCCTGTATTATTTTAACTCCCCAAAATCTCCCTGTGATCTCAAGTAAGTGCCAAATACACCCCCTATAAAAGAGAGTGTGTTTCAAACGCCAAAATTGCAAGTATTTGTTCACAATTTGCTTTTGATATGACAATTTTACCCCTGACATCGAAAGACAAAAACAACCCTATGCTTTGTCTAACTCCCAAAAAACCCCTCATGTGTAATTTTAAATCCCCAAAACCCCCCTGTGTTAGGTTTTAAATACCACACTCGACCCAAGTAGTATATGCTTAATTTTTCAAAAAGAATAAATAAAATTTAAATAAAAACACATAAGGGTAATCTTGTCATTTCATCAAAATTCAAAAGTAAAATTATACATGGGTTGAGTGTGGTATTTAAAACCAAACACAAGGGGGTTTTTGGGAGTTAAAATAACATAGGGGGTTTTTTGGGAGTTAGACAAGCATAGGGGATGTTTTTGTCTTTTGCTCTTTTTTCTATAACTTATAAATGCATCAACTGGTTTTTACCCTCTAACTCTATGTTTCGAATTCAAGCATGTAAGTTATACCGCAAGACTTTTATTAACCTATTTTTTTCTTTAATTTCGAGCATATGATTATATCAACAGATTTTATCCTTTAACTCTTTGTTTAGAATTCGAGTTGTGAGTTATATCAACAAATTTTACTCAACCCTTTTCTTTTAATTTCGAGCACAGGATTATATCGACAGATTTTATCCTTTAACTCTTTGCTTCGAATTCGAGCTGTGAGTTATATCAACAGATTTTTCAACTCTTTAACTCTTTGTTTCGAACTCAAGTTGTGAGTTATATCAACATATTTTACTCAACTCTTTTCTTTTAATTTCTAGAACAGGATTATATCAACAGATGGGCTAGTTTCCATACCAAATTTCTTGAACAGATCCCTTATGTACTTTGCTTCGTTAATGAATATGCCGTCAGGCAACTGTTTAATTTGTAATCCAAGAAAGTAATTGAGTTCTCCCATAATGCTCATTTCAAATTTACTCTGCATCAGCTTAGAAAACTTCTCACACATTTGTTTGTTAGTTGAACCAAAAATTTGTCTGCTTTACCTTTGCGGAATCCTTTAATTATAAGAAAATCAGATAAGGTATCATACCATGCTCTTGGTTCTTTCTTTAAACCACATAGTGCCTTCTTCAGATGATACACTTTGTCTCCTTCTTGATATGCTTTAAATCCAGGAGGTTGTTCAACATACTCTTTTTCTTGCAGGTCTCCATTGAGAAAAGCATACTTCACATCCATATGATAGACATTGAAGTTCTTATGAGCAGCATAGACAAGGAATAATTTGATTTCTTCAAGCTTAGCCACTGGTGCGAATGTCTCATCAACATCTATGCCTTCTTCTTGTCATTAACCCTTGGCCACTAGTCTTGCTTTTTTTTTTTTCTGGTGACAATACCATCTTCATTCATCTTATTTCTAAAAACTCACTTAGTGCCAATAATTCTTTGATGAGAAGGTTTGGGAACCAAGTAACAAACCTCATTTCTTTCAAATTGATTTAACTCTTCTTGCATAGCTTCTATCCAATTAGAATCATTAAGAGCTTCATCAATTAACTAAGGCTCAGCTTGTGAAAGAAAACTTACAAATATTGATTCATTTGTAGTTGACCTTCTTGTTCTCACTCTATCCAATGGATCACCAATCACATGATCAGGTGGGTGATCTCCGAGCCATCTTAGATCATGTTGCAAATCTGGATGTTGTCCTCTTGATTGATCTTGCAACACTCATGTTGGAGTCTCAGTAGTAGTCTATTGAACAGTCTCCGGTCTGTCAGTTGATGTTGGGAATGCCCCGGTTGTCAAAACAACGAGAGTGCGGAATTTAAAATTTTTCCGAGGCACCCCAGCAGACCCAAGATATATTTCCACCTTATGTATGCGAAAAGGTTGAATCAAACAAATCTACAATAGATTAAAAGATAGAGATATGCGATTTACCTCACTGCAGGCAAGGTGGCGGCAATCTCCGGCTTTTGCTGATTCACAAGAAGTGATCCAATTGTCTCACCTCCAGAGTGTATCCACACCAATTGGATTGTAGTAACACCTTCTATTCACAGGCTACGAACTAGAAGTAGAAGGTTGTCAATGGAGGAAGAACAGATCTAGATTCAGATCTAGATCCAGATATGGAAGAACAGAGAGAGAGAGGCGGCACAGTGCAAGGGGGCGGCTAGGGTGTAGGGGCGGCTAGGGTTTTGGAGTGCAAGAGTTCCTTCTCAAGTGTATGGAAGAGTTGTGAGGAGATCTCTATTTATAAGAGAAGAAACCTTCTCTTTGTAGATATCTCTTCAAGATCTTTTCCTTATCTTATAAGGAAACAAGATATATTCATATATCTTCTTGGATCCTCCTTGTCATACAAGAACATAAACTCTCCCTTCTTATCCTTAGCTAAAAATCGCCCCACCCATGTCTTGCAAGACTTCTTCTGGGCTTTTAATTAAAAGGCCCATGTCTTGCAACTTAATTTAATTAACCATTAATTAAATCAGCCCAATTAATCCAATTAATTATTCTCTCTCAATTAATTAACACTTTAATTAATATTTAATTAATTAGACCATCTAATTAATTATCCTTCCAATTGAATTAACACTTTAATTCATTTAATTGATTTAACTCCCTTAAATCAAATATTTCCTTCTTTGACTGTCACTGTCCAATTGTATTGTGTGTGACCCTCTAGGTTCACCATCAATTGGCAGCAGGCCCACGAACCCTTCGTGATTTAATTTATGAGCAATTAAATGCTCCGATCAATTAAACCCTTTTAATTGACCACTCCAGAATTAATCTCCCTTATTAATTCAGGAGTACCCACACTTCATGGTCGATGTCTAGCAACAAGCCCATGAAGCCCAACTTCAGGTGAATTGATATTTGTGAACCTCACCTCTTATAACTGCCATGTACATACGGTCCTTCTATCGACTTAATTTCCCGATTGAGACCTAGGGTGTGTGAATTGATCGGCACCTCTAATTATCTCAATAACTATACTTTCTAATTCGGGATAATAATCCAGTGTGACTGCTAAATTTGGAAACCCCTTTCCAAATCCGTCACTGACCGTGGCCACGGGTTTCTTGGATCTATTATCTAAGAATCGTATAGGAAATTCTCTCATCCATTACGATGAGTCGGTAGATTCCATCTTGGTACTAACCATTCGCGTACACAACTATAGGCACCCAACTTAGGCACATTATGGTCAGGCTACGTGACCAGTACCTAAATCTAAGTACATATACCTATGCACCGAATTCGCCCTAGTACCTCAAGTCTAAGGACTAAATCGTACACTATTATAAGTCTTGAGAAACGTCCCATCACCGATATGCGTCATGCGCTTCCACAATGGGTTTCTCTGTTAGGGTCGTTCGATGAGTTCGATCCCCTATCGAACCACCTACTCATATGCACTGACATCAAATGTCTTGTTCATGAAACTCTACAAATTCACTCCATGTGAATCATGCATATTCGTACAAGTCTTGGCGATTCCTTCGATACCCCGTCTCGTTCGGAATCTATGACTTGGAACGTGTTTTAAGATCACGACCTTAGAGACTGTTTCATGATTGCACTCAATACCGAAGTGAATCGTCCCATAGTCGAATGTGATCTAAGGATTTCATCCAATCGCTTAAATGTATTCGCGAGAGATGAATTTGGCCATTGTTTATTCTATACAGTTATAAATAAACGTGCGTATTATTCATAAGAATCAAAGATTGTTTATTACAGAATAGACCTATTACAAGCTAAAGAGAATTGGCTTGCTGGGCACTATCCTATCAATCTCCCACTTGCCCTAAAGCCATTCACAAACATTTCTAAGACCCATCTTTACAAGATGTCCCTCGAACGCTTTTTGCGAAAGTGGCTTTGTTAGTGGGTTAGCTATGTTGTCTTCGGAGTTGACACGATCCACGTGTATGTCTCCTCTACCAATGATCTCCCTGATCACATGGTATTTCCTCATTACGTGTTTAAATTGGTGGTGTGATCTCGGCTCCTTCGCTTGAGCTATCGCCCCGTTGTTGTCACAGAAGACTACTACAGGCTCTGCAATGCTAGGAACTACATCCAACTCTTGGATGAAGTTTCGCATCCAAACACTCTCTTTTGCCGCATCCGATGCTGCAATATATTCTGCTTCAGTGGTTGAGTCGGCAGTGGTAGATTGCTTGGAACTTTTCCAACTCACCGCTGCGCCATTGAGGCGGAATATGTATCCAGAATTGGACTTGTAATCATCCACGTCAGACTGGAAACTTGAATCAGTGAATCCTTCAAGTTTCAATTCTCCACTACCACCGTAGACCAAAAACATATCCTTAGTCCTTCGCAAGTACTTAAGGATTGCTTTAACGGCAGTCCAGTGCTCTTCGCCTGGATTAGACTGATAGCGGCTCGTTACACTAAGAGCATGTGCTACGTCTGGTCTAGTACACAACATCGCATACATTATGCTTCCTATAGCAGAGGCATAAGGTATGAGAGACATTCTCTTCTTTTCTTCGTCAGTTGTAGGGCACATTGACTTGGAAAGAGAGATTCCATGTCTCATTGGAAGCAATCCTCTCTTGGATCGTGTTGATATACTGAGATTGGGAGAGTCCCAACATCTTCTTCGATCTATCCCTATAGATACGTATCCCCAATACGTAAGATGCCTCTCCTAAATCTTTCATGGAGAACTGCACGGATAACCACGCTTTCGTCTGCGCTAACATTCTGATATCGTCCCCGATCAACAGAATATCATCGACATATAAAACTATGAATTGGACCGAACTCCCACTATTCTTCTTGTACACACAAGGTTCAAATACGTTTTTGATGAAGCCAAAAGCTTTGACTGTCTCATCAAATCGTATGTTCCAGGTTCGGGACGCCTGTTTGAGGCCATAAATTGACCTTTGAAGTTTGCACACCTTGTGCTCGCTTCCTTTGGACGCAAAGCCTTCGGGCTGTTGCATAAAGATCTCCTTGTCAATGTCTCCATTGAGAAAGGCGGTCTTTACGTCCATTTGCCATATTTCGTAGTCGTACCACGCGGCTATGGCTAATAGTATCCGAATGGATTTCGACATCGCTACTGGAGAAAAGGTTTCCTCATAGTCTATTCCAGGCCTTTGAGAATAACCTTTCGCCACTAGGCGAGCCTTATGGGTTATTACCTCTCCATTCATTCCAAGCTTACGCTTGAAGATCCATTTGCATCCTACAGGGATAGTTCCCTCAGGTGGATCGACCAAGGTCCAAACCTTGTTGGAATGCATGGAATCCATTTCGGATTGCATGGCTTCGAGCCACGCACCCGATTCTATGTCAGACATAGCTTCTTCATAAGTCCTTGGATCAGTATCCAACTTATCGTTTTCGTGAATGAAACCAAGGGTTCTTTACGAACTCGATCAGACCTTCGAAGTATAGGTGTACTAGTAGGTTCCGTAAAATCAGGATCAGCTCCCACTGTTTGTGAGGATGGGTCCGATTCTTGGACTTCATCGAGTTCTACGATTGTCCCATTTCTGTTGGTGAGGAAATCATCCTCTAAGAAGTGGGCATTCCTAGACACGAACGTATTACGTTCTTTAGGATCGTAAAACAAGTATCCAATGGATTCCTTTGGATACCCCACAAATTTGCACAAACTAGATCTACTATCCAGCTTATCTCCTTTCTTGTTCTTAACATAGGCAGGAGATCCCCATACTCGTAGATACGAATATACGGGTGCTTTACCATACCATTCTTGATGTGGTGTAGTTGGCACTGACTTTGAAGGTACTATGTTCAGTATCTTCGAAGCAGTTAATAGGGCTAAGCCCCAAAATGAAAAGGGAAGTTCAGCGAAGCTCATCATGGAACGAACCATGTCCAACAAAGTTCGATTCCTCCTTTCAGACACTCCATTGAGTTGGGGCGTCCTAGGGGGAGTTCGCTGAGCGAGAATCCCATTTTCTTTTAGATAATCGAGGAATTCTTGACTCAAGTATTCTCCTCCTCGATCAGATCGAAGTGCTTTAATACTATGTCCAAGTTGATTCTCTACTTCCATTCGAAACTCCTTGAACTTTTCAAAAGTTTCGGATTTGTACTTCATCAAGTACACGTATCCATAACGACTGAAGTCGTCAGTGAATGTGACGAAGTAGGAGTATCCTCCTCTTGCACTGACACTCAGTGGTCCACAAACATCAGTATGGATCAAATCCAAAGTTTGTTTGGTTCGCTCAGGATTCCCGGTGAAGGGTGATTTGGTCATCTTTCCTTTGAGACAAGATTCGCAAGTCGGAAGTTCATCTAAGTTCTATATTTCAAGAGCCTTAGAGGAAACCAACTTTTGGATCCTACTCTTGGAGATATGTCCAAGTCTAGCGTGCCAAAGTTGTGGTGTGTGATTATCGTATTTTCTTTTTCTTGATTGTATGTGCAAAACGTTGGAGTTTGTAGGTTCAAGGGAATATAGACCATCCATCAGAGTACCACTAGCATAAATTAAACCATTTTTAATTATGCTCATAGATCCATTCATAATGGAAAAATTAAAACCATCATTATCTAATAACGGAATAGAAATAATGTTCTTAATAATAGTTGGTACGTACAAACAGTCTTTTAAAAGTAAAGTAAAATTCCCTATCACTAACTCCACGTCTCCTATAGCCTCTGCAGCAACTCTTGCTCCGTTTCCAAAACGCAGGATCCTATCCCCGGGCTTGAGCGTTTTTACTGCTCCCATCACCTGCAAATCATTGCAGATATGAGAACCCGCTGCGGTGTCTAACACCCAAGATGCACAGTTAATAGAAATATTAACTTCAACCAAGAAAATACCTTTGGCTACCGTTTTCAGGTAGTCTGGGTAGTTCCTTTTCCAGTGCCCTGCTTTCTTGCAGTGGAAGCATTCGTCTTCTGGGCTTTTGGGCTTTTTCTCGACAACCTTGGTGACTGCTTTAGAAGAGAACACCTTCTTCTTCTTTTTACCTTTCTTGGGCTTTGCAGCCTTCGATTGGTGAGCAATCATTACGGGTTTCTCTTTCTTGAGAGTGGCTTCTGCCGTAACCAACAGATTGGTCAGTTCGTGAAGAGCAAGGTTTCTGTCTTCCATGTTGAAATTCAACACGAACTGGTCGAACGAGCGAGGCAGAGTATGGAGAAGGAGGTCAGTGCTAAGATCAGCGTGCAATTCCACGTCTAATCGCCCCAGTTTTTTAACCAAGTTGATGAAACGCAGACAGTGATCCTTGACACTGCTTCCCTCAGCCATCTTGAGACTAAACAACTCCTTAGTGGCTGCGAACCTTTCGGTACGAGACCTTTCTCCAAACATCTGTTGGAGGTGGAGAAGTATATCTCTAGCAAGCGGTATACCAGCATGCTGTTTCTGCAGCTCATTTGACATTGAAGCTAACATGAGGCAGCGAACCTGAAGATCATCATCAACCCTTTTAGCATGGGCGGTTCGTTGTTCCTCAGTAGCTCGTGCTGCGGGTGCAGCAGGCATAGGCGTGTC
>JAYDYQ010001919.1:0-13540 GCA_034814905.1 Penstemon davidsonii
AGTGATCTAGCTTCGGAGTGTAGGATTTCTGTGTGATTTCTTACAGCGCACTTGTGGCTTTTCATTTGTTGATCAGCGCAAGCATTGTATACTTGATTACTTTGTGTTTTCTAGTATAACCCAAGATCTGTGTGACTTGGAAGAGTGGACTAAAGGATTTTCATCCATATAACCACTATAAAAATCCTGTGTGTTTGATTTATTTACTGCTATACTTTGCATATTTATCAAAGAACTCAAACATACGATTTAACCAAAAGATTTTAAAAAGGATTTATAAAAACTGGGGACAAAATCTTTTGAGTGAGAAAACTTAAAGAGGAACAAATTGGTTGAAAAACACTTGACAAATCCGCTGCCAACTAGTTTCTAAAACTCTGAATTAACATCTGAAATCAGCTGAGTGAAAATCAGATGAGTGGTCAACTCTGTTGATAAAGCTTTGTGCGCATCAGCTTAGTAGTCTTACAAATCTCGATCAGCTTAGTCTGCTGATTTGAAAAGTTAGAGAAAAAGTTTTAAAGTTTTCGGAGGTCTATTCCCCCCCCCCCCCCCCTCTAGACATCATTGACCACTTTTGGGACCAACAATGTCGAAATCCATTCAGATACTCTTAACCATAGCCGCGTGGTATGACTACGAAGTATGGCAAATGGATGTAAAGACTGCCTTTCTCAATGGAGACATTGACAAGGAGATCTTTATGCAACAACCCGAAGGCTTTGCATCCAAAGGGGATGAGCATAAAGTATGCAAACTCCATAGGTCAGTCTATGGCCTCAAACAGGCGTCCCGAACCTGGAACATACGTTTTGATGAGACAGTCAAAGCATTTGGCTTCATCAAGAACATATTTGAGCCATGTGTGTACAAGAAGATTAGTGGGAGTTCGGTACAGTTTATTGTATTATATGTCGATGATATTCTGTTGATCTCGGGAATATATCAGTATGTTGGCGCAGGCGAAAGCGTGGTTATCCACGTAATTCTCCATGAAAGATTTGGGAGACGCATCTTACGTATTGGGGATACGTATCTATAGAGATAGATCGAAGAAGATGTTGGGACTCTCCCAATCTCAGTACATTAACACGATACTGAAGAGATTCAGTATGAAAGAATCCAAGAAAGGATTGCTTCCAATGAGACATGAAATCTCTCTTTCCAAGTCAATGTGCCCTACAAGTGATGAAGAAAAGAAGAGAATGTCTCTCATACCTTATGCCTCTGCTATAGGCAGCATAATGTATGCGATGTTATGTACTAGACCTGACGTAGCACACGCTCTGAATGTCACGAGCCGCTATCAGTCAAATCCAGGGGAGGAACACTGGACTTCCGTAAAAGCAATCCTTAAGTACCTGAGAAGGACTAAGGATCTGTTCTTGGTCTACGGCAGTAGTGGAAAATTGAAACTTGAAGGATTCACATATTCGAGTTTCCAGTCTGACGTGGATGATTATAAATCTAATTATGGATATATATTCCGCCTCAATGGCGCAACAGTGAGTTGGAAGAGTTCCAAGCAGTCCACCACTGCCGACTCAACCACTGAAGCAAAATATATCGCAGCATCGGATGCAGTGAAGGAAAGTGTTTGGATGAGAAACTTCATCCAAGAGATGGATGTAGGACCTAGCATTGAGGAACCTGCAGTAGTCTTCTGAGACAACAACGGGGCAATCGCTCAAGCAAGAGAGCCGAGATAACACCACCAGTCTAAACACGTAATGAGGAAATACCATATGATTAGGGAAATCAATGGTAGAGGAGACGTTCATATGGATCATGTCAACTCAGAAGACAACGTAGATGATCCACTAACGAAGCCACTTTCACAAAAAGTGTTAGAGGGACATCTTGTAAAGATGGGTCTTAGAAATGTTTGTGATTGGCTTTAAGGCAAGTGGGAGATTGATAGGATAGTGCCCAGCAAGCCAATACATTTAGCTTGTAAAATGACTATTTTGTAATAAACAATCTTTGGTTTAATGATTAATACGCAAGTTTATTCATATTTGTATAGAATGAACAATGGCCAACTTCATCTCTCGCGAATACATTGGAGCGATTGGATGAAATCCTAAGATCACATTCGACTATGGGACGATTCACTTCAGTATGAGTGCAATCATGAAACAGTCTCTAAGGTCGTGATCTTAAAACACGTTCCAAGTCATAGATTCCGAACGAGACGGGGTATCGAAGTAATCGCTAAGACTTGTACAATTATGCATGATTCACATGGAGTGAATTTGTAGCGTTTCATGAACAAGACATTTGATGTCAGAGCATATGAATAGGTGGTTCGATAGGGGATCGAACGCATCGAACGACCCGAACAGAGAAACCCATTGTGGAAGCGCATGTCGCATATCGGTGATGGGATGTTTCTCAAGACTTATAATAGTGTACGATTTAGTCCTTAGACTTGAGATACTAGGGCGAATTCGGTGCACGGGTGTACGTACTTTGACTTAGGTGCCGATCACGTAGCCTGATCATTGTGTGCCTACGTTGGGTGCGTATAGTCGTGTACGCGGATGGTTAGCATCAATATGGGATCTACCGACTCATTGTAATGGATGAGAGAATTTCTTGTACGTTCTTAGATAATAGATTCCGAGAAACCCGTGGCCACGGTCGGTGACGGATTTGGAAAGGGGTTTCCAAATTTAGCAGTCACACTGGAATTATTATCCAGAACTAGAAAGTACAGAATCGAGATAATTAGAGGTGCCGATCAATTCACACACCCTAGGTCTCGATCGGGAAATTAAGTCGATAGAAGGACCGTATGTACATGGCAGTTATAAGAGGTGAGGTTCACAAGATCAATTCACTTGAAGTTGGGCCTCATGGGCTTGTGGCAAGACATCGACCATGAGGTGTGGGTACTCCTGAATTAATGGGAGATTAATTCTGGAGTGGTCAATTAAAAGTGTTTAATTGATCGGAGCAATTAATTGCTCATAGTTAAATCACGAAGGGTTCGTGAGCCTGCTGCCAATTGATGGTGAACCTAGAGGGTCACACACAATACAGTTGGACAGTGACAGTCATAAAAGGAAATAAATGAGTTAAAGGAGTTAAATCAATAATTGAATTAAAGTGTTAATTCAATTGAAAGAATAAATAATTAGATGGTCTAATTAATTAAATGTTAATTAAAGTGTTAATTAATAAATTAAGAGAGAGAAATTAATTAGATTAATTGGGCTAATTTAATTAATGGATTAATTAAATTAAAGTGCAAGACATGGGCCACTTTAATTAAGAGCCCATAAGAAGTCTTGCACATTAAGGCATCTAGTGGGGCTTATAAATAGGAGTCTTTAGAAGACCCTAAACCTAGGTCTTGAAACTAACCCTAGCCGCCCCCTTTAGAGTAGTCGGCCCCCTCTCCTCTCTTCTTTCAGATCTGGATCTAAATCTGCTTTCCACCATTGACAATTTCCAAGCTCTAGTTCTTAGCATGTGACTTGGAAGTGTTGCTACAATCCAGCTACTGTGGATACACTCCGAAGACGAGACACTTGGATCGCTTTAGTGAATCAAAGAAGAAGACCGGAGTTTACCACCACCGAACCTGTGGTGAGGTAAAATTGTGATTTCACCGCTCTAGTTTTGTTTATGTTTGATTAATTGTTTTAATTAACTTTTTCGCATCTGTTAATATGAAAATCGATTCATGGGCTGATGGGTACCTCGGAAAATTTTAAAATTCTGCACTTTTGTTGTTCTGACAATCAAGGTATCCCAACAATTACGATCCAACTCCGCATCCACATTGATTTTCACATAAGGAGATGGCGGGGGCTGCCATTGAGGAAGGTTACGGGGGAGAGGTTGTTCATTTCTACGAGTAAGACAACGAAGATGTCTAACAAAAAAATCATCAGCATGACTCCAAGTATCCATGGCGGTCTAAACCTTTTCCTCCCAAACTAACAAGTTTATAGCATACCAAATAAACCAACAAGTAGTTGCAAAAAGTCCAAACTCTTTTTTATCACAGTTACCCCTCACCCCATCAAACCACTCAACAACATTAACCACATGGCAAACATATTAGGAAAGAGATAAACTCGACAATGCCCATACATGACGTGCGAAAGAGCATAAGCTAAGGCAGTGGAGGGCCGATTCCAAAGTTCCGGAGCAGAGCGGACAATCATCAATTACCGCTGCTCTATGGTGTTTCAATGCTTGTCTGACCGGTAACGAATTTGAACACACCGACCAAATAAACATACAAACCTTTGGTGGAGCATCAATATTCCAGATCCATCACCAATACCTGGAAGAAATTGAACTCGGTCCCCCATTATTCCCTTCAGATAGTGCGAACTCTTTCATTTTGCAGGCAATATAATACGTTGAACGAACAGAGAAAATTCCATTTTATTCGTAATGCCAGATCTGAGGATCTAGATTGGTAGAACTGCCAAGTGTAATGGAAAGTATAAGGTCAACCTCATTAGCCCAAAACGTCGCTCGAACTAGATCCGTCTTCCAAAAACCCGTTTCGGGGTCAATGAGTTCTTGAACCATTGCATCATGGGGCAGCGTGCAAACAAGTGAAGCAATTTTGAAAGAGTATACTTTCGAAATCCAGCGATCCTTCCAAATTCTAATATGCCCCCCATTTCCAACACGCCATCGAAGACCTGCCTTTGTAATAAATCTTGTTGCTCAAATTACTCTCCAGGTAAGTGATGGATTCGAACCAAGAGGGACCTCTAAAATAGTGCGATTCGGAAAATATCTTGCTTTCAAGATACGACTCAACAGACTATTCAGATTGTCAAAAATACGACATGATTGTTTAGCCAGAAGTGCCAGGTTAAAAGCCTCCAGATCCCTAAAACCAAGACCCCCATTCTCTTACTCATGCACAATAAACTCCACTTTTTCCAATGCAATTTCTTATTTTCACCATTACTCCACCAAAAGTTCGCTATAAGAGACTCCAACTCGACAATTAATCCCTTAGGTAACTAGAAACAACTCATAAGATAAGATGGGATGGCCTGAATTACTAACTTAATCCAGATCTCTTTACCAAATTATGTTAGATATTTGTTTACATTTTATTGCATTAACTTTTAACAAACAAATTGCAAATATTACATTGATTTATGTTAATTGTTTAATTTTATCATTCTATGTTTAGCAATGGATGAAGTAGTTAAATGATATTTGTTTGTCATAGTAATTAATAAAAATATACTTGACTTATCATTTTATATAAAAGTTTCTGGAATTTCATTATTTAGATTTCCTTTCGTTATTCTATTTTTTCTTAATTGATTAATTTAAAAAAGCTTATTAGGATTAGTATTTTTTTTTTGTAAAAAGTGAAATGTAAATGACATTACTGAATGTTCACTTTTCTTGATGACTTTAAAAATAGAAATAACTTTTTATAGTGCATTATCGCCTGTAAGATTGGTCTTAGAATATGAATAACAAGAAATTATGAAGAAAAAACTTCAAAAGAATTTGACAAGATATTTTTATTACTTATTATAAATTTGATTAACATTTTTTATTTCAATATTTTTAATTAAGCTCATCATTCGTGTCCTGTGATAATTATGTGCATACAATTTAATATGTATATATATTGATATACATTAAAGAACACATATTTGGATTATTATTTATTAATTTGATGTACGTGCTTTCCCAAATTATTTATTTCACAAACCTTATGCAAATCAACTTTATGCGTTATCTCCTTGTGAAATTTGTGGTATTTTTGTATCAACCCCACAAACTTTATGCAAATATATTAGGTGTTCCTTAATGCAAAACAACAAAATCAAACTAATCAACTTTATGCAAATCGAAATTATTTCACAAACTTCTATTACTCTCTCAATTATCAGACAAATTAAACATGTTCGTGGGCTTTCAATTACGTTATGTAATTAAATTAGTTGATCATTTTACCCGAATTTCACAGTTTTCCCAAATTAGCGCACTTATGGACCTTCCGACAACTCAATTTCAAAATTTTGTTACTCACTCCATTTTTTTTATTTATAGTACGTGTGAAATTCAGTTTTCTGATGTAGTTGCCAACTTCGAAGTGTCACGAAATCAAATAATTAAAATACCAAATAATATTTGTTTATGAGATTGTATTCTCTTATCAAAATTGTGAATTTTTTTAGTTTAATATTGGCCTCGATAATTGTCAATTTACCTTTTGTATTTTTTAGTTGAGCTTGTAATAATCGAATATATATATTTTAAGGGTGGGTGTTGACTCCATTTGAGTGTTTTGACTAAAATCCTATTTTTCTAGAGTTTTGAATTATTTTGTGAAAAACTTTTGATTGGTTGAAATTATTATATGGAATTTATATTGTAAATGTTATCATTTAGGTAATAATATTGATAATTTGCATAAATCATGTCAATTAGTACTAATCATGTAACTACATACTCCCATATATAGTTTCACCAAAGAAATAATATAAAACTTTATTAATTCCTAAAATTTCTCCCATAAATAAGCTATTGGGGCTCGTCTAAAATGAGATTTCCTCGAATGAGGAGCACGTGAGATACCCTTTTCCATGTTGACAAGTGTCCCATTTTTAAATTAATTTTAAATTATCTATTTGTAGAAAGACAACAATACCCTATTTTGTCATATATCAAACTTTATACTCTTTGATTATGTATATTATATGTAAAAATGTGTGAATTAAAATGACTAATAAAATTCACTTTCACTATACTTTTAATTAATAATTTAAAATATTATAACCATCAAATGTAGTTTATAATATTTATATTTTTTAAAACGAAAAATTAATTAGAGAATGATTTTGTAATTATTACTTGATAATTCTGATTATTTGAAGGGTTAAAAATTATGATATTAAAGTTATTAGGGACTATACCTTGAATTAAATCAGAAAATATAGAACCCAATTGACAATTCAAATTGCACTCAATCAAACAAATATTTAGTGTTTAAGAATGAAGATGCAATTTTCAAGAAAATTAACACAATTCCCCCCCCCCCGATTTCAATGGTCTCCCCTTACGCCACTCATCCCTTACTCAGAGTAAACAAATAAAATATTTTCATGAAAATATGTAGATTTATACATAAATTAGACTAGACATTTGTTTGTTCATTTGGAGATCTGGAAATCTCAAATAAACTATAGGGCTCATTTATAACGTTAAGGTAGAAGATGAAGATGAAGATGAAGGTGAAGGTGGGGTTGAAGATTTGGAGATAAGCCACATGAATAATGGAGTTAGAAAACCTAATCTCTTTTGAAACATATTTATTCTACGCTTATATTGTATTTATTATAGGGTTATTTGTGTAATTTACTAAATGCCTACATTTTTCAAATGTCCGATTGCCTCATCATCATCGGACATTTTGACTTTTTTTTTTGTGGTCCAAATTTGATTTTGACTTTTTTTATGGTTAAAATAGAATATCTCATATGCACCCTTGTCCCATAAAATCTCATTTTAGAAAGACCCTATTTTTATAGAGATGCAAGAGTTATTGAGCTAGAATATAAGGATGTTTCTTTTATATTCATCTTTTGAATACTGGAAATGATACTCTCTTTGGTTCTTCTATGAAAGTCATTGTTTTAATTTTCTTCTTCATAACGACTTGAAAAGCTATGAAGCTTTCGATTTTTCACTTCTTCTTTTTATTTTTATTTTTATATGATTATACAAGGTTTTATATATTAATTTCGTGTTTATTTTTATTTTATTGTTGTCTTTGTAGAATAATTACATTTTTTTCTTTTGTTTAGTTTTATGATCATATGTGATAAGCTTTCAATTTTTCTATCTTTTTTTTCTTCTCATTTTTTATGATTACAATATATCATGTTGTACAAGGTTTTTATATTTTAATTTACTGTGTGTTTGTATTTTTATTTTTATAGAAATAATTTTATTTTTTTCTTTTGTACAATTTTATGATCTTATGTGATAAAAACACGCATATTTTATTATCTTTTGTATTTTTTTCTACTATATGTTAATTCAGTTAAATTTCATATATTATTATATGTTTATTCAGTTAAATTTCATATATATTTATTATTTATTAATTTCCATACAAGATTTCTACGTTTTGGGTTTTTTTTAATAGTTTTTATTATTTCATTGCGTTTTTTTTTAGTATTCATCTTTTGTTTTAAACTTTAAATCATTACAGTTGAATTTTTAATTTTTATGTATTTTGGCATATGTCATATGTTCCTTCCATAAGAAATTATATAAATATATACTTTTGTTATTTTAGTTATAATTTATACCGAACAAATTGTTTATGTTCATTCAACCATAGCAAGCATAAATAAGTTTGTTTGTAAAAATTAATTTTATTTATGCATGGCCACTTTCTCGGTCTAGATCTTGGTTAATTTCTACAATAATTTTTGTGTTATCTTATGCTATATATCTTACTCTAATACAAAAACTATAATTTACACTCAAAATGCTTTTTGTCATGTATTTACAACTTAACTGTTTAGAAAAATAATAAATTATATTGTTGGTTAAATTGTTTTTGGTTTACATATTTTTTCTTCCATTATTGCTTATCATCTATGTTGCACAGACACTGACTCGGCGACTCGGACTCGACACGATTTGGATTCGGCGACTCGTTTCATAAAAAAATTTCAAGATACGACACGACATGGATACGTATATTAAAAAATAAAAAAACTATATAGTTTGTATAAAAAAAGAAAAAATTAACATCATAGCCAATGAATTAACATTCATTCTAATATTCCAAACACAAAATCAAAAGAAAAGATCACAAAAGGTGTATAAATTCACTCTAAGCACATCGTAAATGATTCAAACAAGTCTCATATGAAAAAAAATATCAAAACAAGTCTCATAAGAAAGATAATCACTCCAAGTACATAACAATCAGTCAATTACACGAAAATTGTTCGAAATTTTAATTTTTCTATTACAAGATAGAAATGCCACTTTTTTTTTCTTCTTCTTTTGCTTCAGATTTTTTTTATAGCAATTACCTAGAGGTTAAAAGATAATACATTTCTTGCCACACAAAGAGAAAGAGTATGTTTTAGGTGCAATGGAGTTTAACAATGCGGGACGGGCACTGAATAGAAACACCAGACAAAAGAACTCCAAATAACTCTAATTTTAGGCCATAATGTCAATAATTTTTGTAAAAGAAGTACACATTGTTGATAGAAAAAGAAGAAAAAATAAAAAACCGAACTTAAATTTCAAGGAAATAAAACATAAATGCACATAAATGAAATAGAGAGGAAGAGAATTACCTGTAAATTTGAATAAATTGGAAGAGAATTCTTGAACTAAGGTTTATGAAATGAATGAAATTGGGGAGTTCAGAAGTTGTTTTAATTTGTGTTTGGAATGAAGAGGAAGAGTACTCTGTAGAAGTTTAATCGACTAGTTCACAAAAGTATTTTCTGATTTTTTTTAATTAAGTTTCAAATTTTCAATTTTAACCAATAATTTTGAAAAAAATTGCAGAAAGACCCCTGCCGTGTCCAAGACCGAGTCCTGCCGAGTCCTTGACCGAGTCCTGACGAGTCCTTGACCGAGTCCGGGTCCTTGACCGTATCCCCGCCGAGTCCAATACCGTATTTTCTCGGACTCGCCACGTGGCGAGTCCGATGCGTGTCCGAGCCGAGTCGCACGCGTGTCCGAGTCCGTAAAGAGTCCGACTCTGCATAGTGGAATTTTTTGAAGTATCCGTGCTTCATAGCTTATCATGGAATACTTCACATGTGTAGATTATTTGCATCTAACATCTTAGTATTTCGTAATAATTAGATAAAAACTATTTTGCCATAGTATTTATCTTCATATTTCCTTCATAATTTATATGTATTAATTAGTGATTGTGCTTGAACATCATATTTTTCGAACTATGAAGAAAGGTAAATCACATTTAAATTTTTTATATTTGTTCACTGAATTATCACACATTGAATTTCTTCATTATATTATTTTAGTATTTATTGTACAAAATATTAGCTAATTAAATTTCAAATATCCTTTTTCATTTTACACAAATATAGCATATATGTGAACTCTAAAAGTTGATTAATATCTTTAAATCATGTAGCTTCAATTTTTATTTTTATTTTGTATTTTCTTATTTTTGATGATCTTAATTTTTGTAATATACTAATATCCTATTTTAAGAATGTTAGATCTTAATCATCATTTTTTCATTTTTTTATTATCCTTAGCTTTACATCTCCGTATATTTCATTTTTTATACCAACTATGAGAATATTAGTAGTAGTATTACACCTCCATATAAATATATGTAGCTTTTTGTGAGCTTAAGAATTAGTATTAACTTACTATCAAATAAAAAGATTTTCCATAAATAAATTTCATAAGCACTATTTAAACAAAAAGAAATAAGAAGTTTCATGATTCTTTTGTTTGTGTTTTTAGGCGAATGTGACCCAATTCTAGAGAAGAGATATAATCTCTAGAAACAAAAAATATTTAATTGTTTGAATTAAAAGTGTCAAAACACTTCATAAAAGCCATAACAAACAAGGTGTTAATTAATTCTCAAACGAATCACGTACTAATGCTTTAAACTATTTGATTTTATGACTGACTATCTTAATTATTAATTTTGATTTATACAACACGACTTTTAGTTTAAGATTGTATGTCCTTTTTAATGCCTTTTATTTAAAGATAATTTTTCTTTTTCCTTTTCTTTGTATTTGAATCATGCATAGCACGAGTTTTAGGCTAGTATATATATGAGAATGATAATTGACTCAAATTGGACCAAATTCTCTTTTCCTAGAATTTTGAATTATTTTTAATCATAAAATTGTGTAATTAGTTAGTTGGCAAGTAAACATTTATGGTAAATCTCATTTATTTCTAAAATTTCGATTTTTTTTTAATTTCCTTCCCTTTAAATAAGAGTAAATTATTCTTAATGTTTCATTAATCTTAATTTTTAATTAAATATTACGAAGATTATGTATTCAAATTTATATTCCCTACAAATCATGCTAAATTATTAGGAATTCTACAAACCATGGAATATTATTTAATGCTCATAACTAGGTTGTAGTTTACAAAAACCCTCAAATGTCTTCTCCGACCTCTTGGCTACCACCATCAAAAACTAACCACAGTTACCTTTATTTGTTTATCAAGTGGTTTAGGTACTTAATTGATATCTTATAATATTGTTAAATATATCTCTTGTATTTGGTAAGGATTATTTTCATATTTTTGTAGCCTTTAGAAAAGTATGTCATACTTTTCATCAGATATACGATGTGCATTTTGAATTTGTTGAGTATTTTATTACATTTTATACTTTTTTTTTTTATCACATTTGAAGATCTATATGTACATATTTTTTCTTTCACATTTATTTTCTTTGTCTTGATTTATAAATATTAGCTATTATGATTTTGGTATTCTTTCTTTTATGTATTTTTCAAATTTTCTATTCATATGTTTTCTGATTCTCGATTTGATACTCTCTTGTGTATTTTTTGTTTAATTAGATAAGGATTTCTTTTCATAGATATCTATAGTTTATATGTATTATATATTTTAGTTGATGGTTAGATATTTATGGAGATATATATTTCTCGCTTTAATCATGCAAAAAATTCCAACTAAATCACTATATTAATATTTGTTGATTTAAAAAATTCTTCCTCTTGAATCATTAAGTTTCCATTTCATAAGAAAGTGCTTCATGAACAACAAAAAGAAATTAGATTTTTTAGGTTCTTTCAAGGAGAAATAAAAAAAATGGTCTCTTCTTGGTTTTAATGAGTATTATTTTTAGCCATTTCAAACTAAATTTTTTGTTTTGATTCATTGGGTAAATTTATTCACAAAGTTTTATGGGGAATTATATTCTACTTAGCTACTTTGAGATAATTTGGTCTATTATAGATTTTAAATAGTAATTTATCATTATGCTTTGGCTAAAGTAAGGTTTTCGAGATTTATTTAGAATTTTTCAAGAAAATTATATACTATTCGTGATCTACTCTCTCTTTAGCACATATTAAATTAGCTTGATTTAATGATAAATTAGTTTTCTTTATATTTGGTAATGATATTTTGTTTTCTACTTTCGATAGTTTGTTTGTGAGACTAACTAACTAATTTACTATTCCTCTTTATACTATCATAATTGGATTCCTGAAAAATTATTGTCCGCCTGGCTTGGCCAAATACATCCAACTACCAAGCAAGTGTATTGCAACTTTTTTTGTGATTTGTCCTTCTCCTATGAGTTATATACAATCCCAAAGCAAGTGTATTGCACTTGCCATGTAGTTACTTTAGGTTCGTCCAAACCCGACCTGGATAAGAATTTTCCTTGAATTCCTATAAGTTTTAAATTAATTTATACTACTATATTATTTTCATTTTTTTTTTGTTTCCCAAGGGTTTAATCCCTTTCGAAAATTTCCCTTGGATTCCTATAAGTTTTAAATTAATTTATACTACTATATTATTTTCATTTAGTATTTTCTTCTCCTTCTATTTCTTATATGGGCATTTTTTTACGTTTGCTATTTTTTACACACCTTACATCAAATACTACTTTTCAATTGTTTGGATATACTCACTAGATACATTTATTTTTCCACTTTTAAAGGTTCTTTAATTTTCACTTTGTCTAAGTCACGAGTTTAAAGTTTACATATACATGTCCTATTACCTGTTAAATGTTTTTCTTTAATTTTATTTTGCTCAATTGTAATATTGTACAATAGACCATTAAATGTTCATTTCACTCATTTTTTTAATATTCAATTTTCTATATTTTTGTTTTCACTATATATCGTGGCTAAGATGATGGCTGACAATAATTGTATGAACTATTTTGACTCGGTAATATATTGTTGATGATTATGAGTTTTTTTTTATTTTTTTATTAAGGATTTTTAAAAAAAAAATAACAAGTTACCGCTCCTCAATTATTTCGCATGCTCATGTAGAAGTTAGTTATCATCCATTTTTCCAAATAAATTGTATGTTTAACAGTTTAAGTTATTAATTATTCTTTACTACTTTAGTCTTATCTCCTATCCATTAATGTTAATATAGTAGTTCTATTTTCTTGCATATCAAACTTCCTCTTTGATTTATGATTTTAGTTCAAACTTTCTTACTTATCATTGTTTTTTTTTTTTTTAATTACATAAGAAGACCATGTTAAACTATCATTGTGTCATTCTTTCTTCTCCACGGTATAATTAGAAATAATTGTGCTTAAAACGAGATTTTTTTTATTATAAAATTTGTGATTAATTATCTTGGTTTGAGTTTGATTTAAATTCCTAAACCCACTCTCTTTCACCTTTTTACCATATCTTTCATCCCAAAAAAATCTCTAATCACACCCATACTTAGACCATCTCCAACAGTCCTCTTAAATTCTGGCATCTTATCTTAAAATTTAAGGAGTGAACAGTATTATACATATCCACTTTTTACTCTG
>JAYDYQ010001921.1:0-67697 GCA_034814905.1 Penstemon davidsonii
CATTGAGGTGGGGGGAGGGGGAATCCAAGGGGAGAGGGGTGAAGAAGTGGACTTTTATGGGGAGGGGGATGAAAATGGAGGGGTGGTGGGCGGTGGGTGACCACCGCCCAGGTGTGTGGGGCGGTCAATTTGGGGCTGGGCAACGCGCCCAACCCCTATTCTTCTTTTTTTTTTTTTTGTTTTTGTTTTAATTTAAATAGTAACATTAATTATTTTTCCACTCTCACTTTTTCATGTTTATTAATTGTTATTATTATTTAGCTCTATTATTATTAATTTTATTAAGTGAGGATTAGAATTTTATTAAGTGAGAAATGATATTCGTGAAAAAAATATTCGGACTCGTTTATTGGCTAAATTAGTTATTATTAATGCCAATGTTAAATTACTTATTATTAATGTCAATATTTAATTTACTATTGACTTAATTATTATTATTATTATTATTATTATTATTATTATTATCATGCTAAAAAGTTGGGAAGATTAAGTGAGAGTGGGGAAGTATGAGAATTGGAATTAAATAGAATGTGAAGATTGAGTCACTGAAGATGACTATAAAAAGAGGAGTCTGAAGGGGAAGGGGAGTCTGAGGGGAATGGGAGTCTGAGGGGAAGGGGAGTCCATACCCACTGGAGATGGCCTAATGCCATTTTGGGAAGACCGGCACTAAACATTTTCAAGGCGGTCGTGTCAACTTACCATCAGAAGGTCAAGTTTCCCACTCTGGCGGAGGTTGAAGAAATGAGAAACGATCAGTGCATGGCATGGGAGTGTTACAACACGTCCCTAACCATGAAGAAGCAGGTCGAACATGTTTTGCCCTCAAAGAGGAAGTTGGTCGATGAAAAGGTCTTCTCCGTATCCGATCTCCCTTTACCAGATTGTGAAAAGTTCCAGGTTAAGAAAGGAAAAGAGATCGATATGAGTGTGAAACCCCCAAATCATAAACATGTGACGTTAGTTCTAGTCTCCCCCAAGAAATTCACCAGGATCGGGACCGAGCTGAGTCAAGGAATGGAAACTATGCTGATCGAGTTTCTGAGAAACAATGCCGATGTCTTCGCCTGGAGCTCCGACGACATTGTGGGGATCGACCCACGGGTAATCACCCACTCGCTGAATATTGATCCCAAGGCAAAGCCAGTTAGACAAAAGAAAAGGAATCATGGTCGGGAAAAAGATAAAATCATTAACGCCGAAGTCGATAGATTGCTAGCCGCCGGACAAATCAAGGAAATAACATTTACTGAATGGCTCTGCAATGTTGTGTTGGTATCTAAGGGAGAAAAAGTGGACTATAAGTGGAGAATGTATAATGATTTTACAGATTTGAACAAGTTATGTCCGAGAGATCCCTATCCCTTGTCGCGGATCGATATGCTGGTCGATTCGACTGCCGGTTTCATCTTCTTTAGCATTATGGATGCCTTCCAAGGTTTCTATCAGTTTTTTATGAATGAAAGGGATCAAGACAAAACCGCTTTCATTACCGAGCGCGGAGTATATTGCTTCATAGTGATGCCTTTTGGATTGCGGAATGCGGGGGCAACATATCAAAGGCTCGTGAACATGATGTTCAAGGATTTAATTGGAGAAATCATGGAAGTTTATGTCGATGATATGCTCGTGAAGAGCATGACCGAGGAAGACCATATCAAGCACCTCAACAAATGTTTCGGGATCTTGAGAAAATACAGATTGAAGCTGAATCCAGCAAAGTGCACCTTCGGCGTGAGGTCGGGAAAGTTCCTTGGCTACTTGGTCCACGCGTGGTATCGAGGCGAACCCAGAAAAAATTAGAGCTATTGCCGAGCTAAAACCACCAAGGAAGCTTTCCGAAGTACAGAGTTTAATCGGAAAGATAATATCTCTGAACAGATTCATATCCCGTTCTGCGGATAAGAGTTTGCCTTTCTTTAAATTGTTGAGGAAATCAAAAAATTTCGAGTGGAATGAGGAGTGCGATAAAGATTTTGAGGAGCTCAAAAAATACTTAGTCTCCCCACCGATGCTAGCAAAACCGGCCGAGGGGGAGCCTTTATATTTGTACATAGCAGTATCAGAAGATGCCATAAGCTCAGTTTTGGTGAGAGTTGAGAATTCCGATCACAAGCCGGTGTATTATCTGAGTAAGTTGCATCAAGGCGCGGAGAAGAATTATTTGGAGATCGAGAAATTCGCACTTGCTCTAGTGATTGCCGCAAGGAAATTAAGGCCTTATTTTCAGACTTATAAGATTATTGTTTTGACAAACCAGCCTCTAAGGCAGGTTCTGTCAAAACTAGAGGCGTCCGGAAGATTGATTAAATGGGCAGTTGAACTTGGACAGTTCGAAATCGAGTACCAACCTCGAACGACGATCAAAGCCCAGGTCCTTGCTGATTTTATTGCAGAGTCAACGGGAGCAAGTTCGGAAAAATAACCAGTTCCCGAGGTTAATTTGGTGGTAGGTGTTCAGGAGAAAGTTTGGTTGATGCATGTCGATGGTTCATCGACTAGAGAAGGTGGAGGGGCCGGAATTCATTTCCAGGGCCCCGAAGGGGAGGACCTTAGTTATGCAATCACTCTGGATTTTATGGTAAAGAACAATGAAGCAGAGTACGAGGCTCTAATCGTTGGATTAGAAATGGCAATAAAAGCAAGTATAAAGTCTCTTACCGTGTTGACCGACTCCGAGCTGATACATAGGCAAGTGAAGGGGGTCTATGAAGCAAAAGAGTTCAACATGGTTAAATATCTAAAAAGGGTGAAGGATCTAGTGGCAAAGCTGGATAAGTTTGATATTCAAGCTATCCCTCGAGAAGAGAACTCTTGGGCGGATTTGTTGTCAAAGTTTACAGGGTCGATGGATGGACGAAAAGAGAGAGTAATAACTTGGTTGATGTCTAACACTCCAGCTATAGATTTGAACATATCCCCGAGCTCGGAAATCATGGAGATAGATACTCAAGGGCCTTCCTGGATGGAACCTTTGAAAACTTATCTAAGGAATGGCGTCTTACCAGAGGAAGCAAATGAGGCCCGGCGAATTAAATATCGAGCTCCAATGTATGTTTTGGTCGAGGACCAGCTGTACAAGAGGTCCAACTAGGGAATTTTGTTGAAGTGTGTTCCTGGAAGCCATTGCGGCGCGAGAGCATTAGCCTTAAAGTGCTCAAGGACTGGCTATTACTGGCCTACTTTGATTTCGGATTCTATCGATGATGGGGGCTATTTTACACATATAACCGAGTAGAGATTTCCGAGGAGAGTCAAGATCGATCCGACGCATGTTGACTACAAGATCGGCTCGACCTGATTAAATGTATCTGATCGACCTAATGTCCGATTCAGAAGACTTATTGGGCCATGCGGTATTCCTAGGCCATGCAGGATTCCTAGGCTAATTAGGACTCCAAGTTCTGTTAGGACAGGATGAATATGATAAATAGTGAATCTTACATTGTATTAGGGATCCAAATTTTTAACCTAACATTAATACTACAAGATTTCTCCTCCCATCCTTGTTCTTACGTGATTATATTGCTTTATATTATTCTTGAATAGCACCATCCTGAGTACTTTAACCAAACCCCCAATATACAAAATTGTTATTTCTCATATTATTACTGATATTGTAACCTAAGACGAAATCAGGTTAAATCAGTTGGCGCCCACCGTGGGGCTAGGTTAATTACTCGATCGAATATGGTCAATCCAAGAAGAAGCACACGTAATACAGGAAGAAGCACAACTTCTCAGCATCCACGTGCTGTAGAAACTCTGCCCGAAAATTCCCAAAGAATCAGCGCTAATAACATGCCGCCTCCCACGGAACATCAAAATTTAGATCGAGCAGAGGGACATATTACTTCGAACATAAACAACAACCATAATAATGAAGAACATCAAACTCCTAGCAGAAGTAGGGCTCCGAACTCACCCGTTCGATCCGTCCCTCTTCCCCCGTTACCGGCCGATCAAGAGAAGTTAATGCAGATAGCTCAACTCGTGAATTCGTTATGTGCTGGAATCGCACATGCACCTGGACCAGAAAATAATGGTCCAGATGTGGCCCCAATTCCGCCGACCAGATTGGTAAACAATATCAGGCGAGCTCGAGGAGACAACGACCGAGTTTCGGCTGAAGCTGAAAGCCCAGATGGGGACCAACGATCTCATATATCCCCACCAAACGTCGCTAAAAGACATCCTGGTCGAAGAGATAATCAGGCAAGAGCTAATGCTCGTCCTGAACATTATCTATCAAGAGAAAAGACGGTCGTCCCGATAGACGAAGAGGAGGAGCCCCAAATCATCGATCGACGAGCGACAAAAAGATTCTCTGAAAGAGATATTGAAAGAATGGTAGAGGAGTGAGTGGAACAAAGGCTTTTGACTTTGAGACAACCTTGGCCTCGTTCCCGAGAAATCCAGGACACTATAGCTACCTGTTCACCATTCTGCCCAGAAATTAGAGAAGCACAGGCTTCAGGGCCTTTACCTGCTCGACTCCCCAGATACGATGGAACGGGCGATCCGACTGATTATATTTTTAGTTTCACAAACATAATGAACTTATACGCTCATTCAGCAGAATACACGGCGAAGTTAATGATCACAACCTTCGAGGGATTGGCACTGGACTGGTTCGGAAAACAACCACCTAACTCGATATTTAGTTTTAGAGAGCTATGCAACAAACTAGAACAACAGTTTGCCAGTCAGAAAAGACAAAAGCTCCCCATGAGCTATCTAGGAACCATTATCCAATAAGAAGGGGAATCTCTAAGAACTTGGTTAGCAAGATTCAATGTCGAACTGTTGAAGATCGACTCCCCAAATACTGATTATATCATATCTATTCTATTCGACTTGACAAAAAATAGGGAGTTCGGCAATGCCTTAAGTCGGAAACAGCCAAGAACCTTCGCAGATATCATGACGTTGGCCTCCAAGTATATGACTCAGGAAGAGATGAATTCATTCAAAGACAAAAAATGAATAAAGCATCAACTTCAGGATCAAGGAAACCTGAAAAACCCCCGATGCAAAGAGTCACGGATTATGATCGATTTTCCCGAAGGGGAAACGTATTCCAAAGGTTAGAATATAGCGGGAGCAACCCTGAGAAAAGACCTAATGTCTACCTCAGGCCTCGATCTCTAGAGAGAAATATCAAAGATCGGGTAAGCTATGTGGAGTACACCAAACTAAACGCTCCAAGAGAGGATATTTTGGTGATTCTGGAAAGAAGTAATCTTATTCCCCCAGCAAAAAGAATCACGCAGGCAAAACCTGGGGCAAAGACCTATGATCTATTTTGTAGGTACCATCGAGCTCACGGTCATAAGACCGAGGATTGCTATCACTTAAAACAGGAGATTGAGAAATTAATTCAACAAGGCAAGTGGAACGAATTTGTAGATAGAACAGGCCGAAATAGGCAAAGGACAAGGAGTCCGAGAAGGAGGGAAGAGAACATAAGCCCTCGCGAAAGGTCTCCTAGCAACCATGCACCGCGTAGGAATGATCTCGATAACGACCTTGTCAATGATACAATACATGTAATCTCTGGTGGTCCTACTGGGGGTGATAGTCGAAATGCAAGACGGAAAACCGCTCGATCCCTAGAAAAAGGGATTACCTTTCCTGAGGAGGTATGGGCACTCGAGAATAAGAGCTCTGACAAACAAATAATCAGTTTTGATGAAAGTGAGATCCCGAGAAATTTGAATTGGGACATTAACGAAGACCACCCCGATTTTCCTATGGTGGTCTCACTGAGAATTTTCGATTTTAAAGAATTCTGATCGACAATGGGAGCTCGGCTAACATAATAGCCATCGAAGCTTTGAATCAGATGAACCTGGGAAAGATAACTCTTCAAAGAGTAGCTACGCCGCTAGTAGGATTTGGAGGGTCGGAAATAGTTCCAGCCGGAACTATAAATTTAAGTGTAACCCTTGGGAACAAACCTCATCGAGTGGTAAAAATGATAAAGTTCTTGGTGGTGGAAACACCATTCGCCTACAACGCCATCTTAGGTAGACCAGCCTTAAACCAATTTCGAGCAGTCGTTTCAACCTATCACCAGAAGATAAAGTTCCCGACGGTCTCTGGGGTTGGCGAAATAGTTAACGATCACTGTATGGCATGGGATTGTTATAATACGGCACTATCTTTAAAAAGGAATGTCGATCCATTAACGCCATCAAAAAGAAAAACGGTAGGATCATCAGTTGAAAGATCTCAAGAGCCAGAATTGCCTAATACGGAAAGGATCGATAAAAAGGGGAAAGAGCCTATAGATTTGACTTTGCGAACGCCTGAGCATAAAGAAGTCAAACTTATCGAGAATGATCCAACCAAAATAACCAGGATCGGAACGGAATTGTCTCCGCAAGGAGAAATCATGTTGATCAACTTCTTAAGAAAAAATATAGACGTGTTTGCTTGGAGCTAGGAGGACATAGTGGGGATTGATCCAAGAATAATAACCCACTCTTTGAAAATTGATCCGAGCGCAAAACCGGTCAGGCAGAAGAAAAGGAATCACGGCCCTGTGAAAGACAAAATAATAAAAGCGGAGGTCGAGAGGCTTTTAATGTCTAAACAGATAACATAAATACACTTTACTGAATGGCTATGCAATGTCGTACTTGTCTCAAAAGGTGACAAGAAGGATAACAAATGGAGAATGTGTAACGATTTTACGGACTTAAATAAATTATGTCCGAGAGATCCTTACCCACTCCCAAGGATCGATCTGTTGGTCGACTCGACAGCTGGTTTCGTGATCTTCAGTATGATGGATGCTTTCCAAGGTTTCTACCAAATTTTCATGGACGAGAAAGATCAAGAAAAAACTGCCTTCATTACTGAACAGGGAGTATATTGTTTTGTAGTGATGCCGTTCGGTCTAAGAAACGCCGGAGCGACCTATCAACGGTTAGTGAATTTGATGTTTAAAGATTTGATCGGAGAAATAATGGAGGTGTATGTCGATGATATGTTGGTCAAAAGCATGAGCGAAGAAGACCACATTCAGCACCTTGATCGCTGTTTTAAAATTTTAAGGAAGTATGGAATGAAACTCAACCCCTTAAAATGTACCTTTGGGATAAGATCTGGGAAGTTCTTAGGTTACCTAGTTCATGAAAGAGGCATCGATGCAAATCCAGAAAAAATACGTGCTATCACAGAAATGAAGCCTCCCAGAAATATTACCCAAGTGCAAAGCTTGGTAGGGAAAATTGTTGCCCTCAACAGATTCATTTCGAGGTCGGCAGATAAGAGTCTGCCATTTTTTCAAACTTTGAGAAAAGCTAAGACCTTCGAATGGACAGAAGCTTGTGATCACGCCTTCGATCAACTGAAAGAATACTTGACCTCACCACCACTACTCGCCAAACCTACAGAGGGGCAGCCTCTTTACATATACATCGCTATCTCCGAGGCGGCAGTAAGCTCGGTTATGGTAAAAATTGAGGGCTCGGAACACAAGCCAGTCTATTATTGAGTAAATTACTACAAGGGGCTGAAAAGAACTATTTGGTGATTGAAAAATTAGCTTTGGCTTTGGTGACATCAGCACGAAGATTACGACCCTATTTCCAAACGTATAAAATCATCGTGCTTACCAATCAACCTTTGAGGCAAATTTTATCAAAACCTGAAGCCTCAGGAAGATTAATCAAATGGGCTGTAGAGCTGGGACAATATGAGATCGAATATCAACCACGAACGGCAATCAAAGCTCAAGTACTTGCTGACTTCCTCCTAGAAACTCCAACTCAGTCGGAGACAAGCTCTGAAGTAACATCTGCTAGTGATAATAACGTTTTGATCGTCAATAATCTAGCATGGCTAATGCACGTCGATGGTGCGTCAAGCAGAGATGGCGGAGGTGCAGGAATTAATTTCCAAGGACCAAACGGTGAGGATATGAATTATGCCATCACTTTAGACTTCATGGTAACCAACAACGAAGCAGAATAGGAGGCTCTGATTGCGGGAATGGAAATGGCTGTACAAGCCAACATAAAGATTTTAAATGTTTTAACAGATTCCGAGCTGATTCAGAGGCAAATTAATGGAATGTATGAGGCGAAGGAATACAACATGATAAAATATTTGGCGAAAGTAAAAGAGTTGACGGAAAAGTTTGATAAGTTTGATATTCAAAACATCCCACGAGAAGAGAATCGATGGGCTGATCAACTATCTAGATTCACAGGAACGAGGGACGGTAAGTCTAAAAGAGTAATCACCTGGTTAATCTCCAAGACACCATCCATTGATCTCGATACTGTTCCTATGGTCGAAGTAATGGACATCGAATTGGCTATAGATAGCTGGATGACCACGTTAATCGCTTATTTGAAAAATGGGTCACTCCCTAGCTGTAAAAATGAAGCTAGAAGAATAAGGTATCGAGCACCTAGATATGCCATGATAGAAGAAAAACTCTATAGACGATCCGTCTCTGGAATTTTATTAAAGTGCATACCCGAGCACCAGCCCAAGTGCATCCTTAGCAGTATCCATGAAGGAGAAGCAGGAAATCACAGTGGAGCTCGAGCGCTCACACTCAAGTGTTTGAGAACAGGGTACTATTGGCCAACAATGTATGCAGATGCGCAAGATTATGTAAAACATTATCATTATTGCCAAGTACATTCGAATATAATACATCAACCAGCAGAGACAATGCATTCAATCCCGATCTGTTGGCCTTTTGATCAATGGGGGATTGATATAGTGGGACCATTCCCAATCGCAAGGTCAAAAAAGAGCTATGTCCTGGTCGCCGTCGAATATTTCATCAAGTGGATTGAGTGTATAGCCCTAGCTCGGATAACACAGTTTCAGGTTATAAATTTTCTTTGGAAAAATATAGTCTGTGGCTTCGGAATCCCGAGGATTTTGATTTCGGACAATGGAACCCAATTTGCTGGAAAACAAGTTCAAGAGTGGTGCTCGAAATTTGGGATACAACAAAACTTCACGTCCGTTGGACATCCTCGAGCAAATGGGCAGACTGAAGTAGCAAATCGAGAAATTATCAAATCCCTGGAGAAAAGGCTTGACGAAGATAAAGGAAAATGGCTGGACGAACTCCCTGGAGTCATTTGGGCTAACAGAACTTCGGTAAAGGCCTCTACCGGTGAAACGCCGTTTAGCTTGGTCTATGGGTCAGAGGCAGTTATCCCAGTTGAAGCACTAGTCCCCAGCCCAAGAATCGAGTTGTTCGACGAAGAATCAAATGATCAAATAAGAAAGGACGACGTCGATTTAAGTGAGACCTTGAGGGAAAAAGCCAGTCTTCGTTTAGAAGCAGCTAAGTCCAGCATGGATAAGGCCTACAATCAAAGAGTCAGGATACGATCGTTCAAGGAAGATGATTTGGTACTTAAGAAGGTCGAAGTGTCAAAACATGTGGGTAAATTACAGCAAAATTGGGAAGGTCCATACGTGGTAACCGCGGTCGGTAAGAAAGGATCGTATAAAATAGCCCATATGGATGGAACTCCACTTCCTCGATCATGGAATGCAGTAAACCTCAGAAGATATTATGGCCGTTAAACTCAAGATAAGAAGTCTTGAAAATCAGATTGGATTGTACAAGAAGTTAGCTCGTTTTTTACATTCTTTGGTATGTTTTGTTATTTTCTTTTTTGAACATCAAATTTATCTACAATTGCAATAAAAGCTTTTGCTTATTTTCATCTTACATCGTATTCAAAAGACCATTGTCGAAATTCACTCTACAAAGGTTAAAAACCAAAATTGGTAAAAAACCTAGGTACGAAATTTTTTTGAGTAAAACCGATTGGGTCGGTATAAACTCATCGATCTCCTAACGAGTGATCTACAAAGGTTAAAAACCAAAATTGGTAAAAAACCGAAATGTTTGAGTAAAACCGATTGGGTCGGTATAAACTCATCGATCTCCTAACGAATGATCTACAAAGGTTAAAAACCAAAATTGGTAAAAAACCTAAGTACAAAAAATCTTTGAGTAAAACCGATTGGGTCGGTATAAACTCATCGATCTCCTAAACGAATGATCTACAAAGGTTAAAAATCAAAATTGGTAAAAAACCTAAGTAAAAAAAATCTTTGAGTAAAACCGATTGGGTCGGTATAAACTCATCGATCTCCTAACGAGTGATCTACAAAGGTTAAAAATCAAAATTGGTAAGAAACCTAAATCTTTGAGTAAAACCGATTAGGTCGGTATAAACTCATCGATCTCCTAACGAATGATCTACAAAGGTTAAAAACCAAAATTGATAAAAAATCTAAGTACAATAAATCTTTGAGTAAAACCGGTTGGGTCGATATAAACTCGTCGAACTCCTAAAGAACGTTTTACAAAGATTAAAACCACAGTTGGTATAACACCTAAGATAAAGCTATAATCTTAGAGTAAAATCGATTTGATCGATAGTAACCCATCATACAAATAACAGACGATCTACAATTGAAAGGTCAGCTGATATAATGCTAAATTTTTATTACTACAAATAAGGATATACATCGGGAGGATACACAGATTTCCCTAATCGATCGACAAAAATTCCTATTGCATGCTGAATGAAACTCATAACTAGAGTACTGCTCGGTTGTCCGGTAGACTTGTAAAAAACAATCTTACAAAGTCAACTCATCGACTAAAGATGTTCAGGTTTGAAAGATGGCGGCACGAATAGTGGGCTTCTATTTTTATTTATCTCCGCGCAATTCCCAGAATTCTTGCCACCAGCTACAGCTGCTCGACGAAGACAACCGTTTTTCAGTTCCGTGATTATGACCACAAAGCTCGGAATCAGAGAGAGCTTTCTGAGATCATAATTTTACCTCGGTCGGTGGTGGTCAGCATTCTCGATCATGCCTTCTAGTTTTAATGAACTGACCAACTTTCCACCAACCACGGAACTATTAGATCGGAATGCCACCATACCGACCCTTACCCGTTTGCACAGGACGGTCGATACATGCTAGACACTCCGATCGATTCCCTTTTTTAGGGATCGGAGACTTCATGGTTTTTGAGAAGTCTCCATTTTCCGATTCCGCCCATACCGAGTCGACATGATTAATAGATTGTTGATTTTCTGAGTTAGGTGGACGACCACCATTTTGAAAAAAGAGGAAGTACATTGTTTGAAATTTTTTACTTCTAATGGTAACTGAATAGAAGATAAAAGATTCCTTTTATAGACAGGAGGGTAAAAATCCAACGGTGAAACTCACATCCAATCAACGGCAATGACGTGATGTCGGGAATTACGTTACGGAGTCATAACTACAAGCCTTAAATACAGGACTTGCATTAAATGCACTATTAAGTTGGTCAAATAAAGTCTTACATTAGATCGATGTAGACAATACAATGAGTATCATAGCAAGATCGATATTACATATCAAATATTCCTATCTAAACAGAGACATCGATCGACGCTCCAGTAGTTCTATCTACAAAATATCAAAAATAAAATTTATCCTCACTAAACAGACACCCCGGAGCTTCCTCGGAACGATCATCTTTTCTTCTACTTTGAGAACAGTGACGAGAAACTAATGTTCAGGCATTCTTCTTAAGAACGACAGCTGTCATCGAGGGAAGAATGCGTGCTTCTACAACTCGACCACCTCGAAAAAGCTGATGCTTCTCCTTTACAAAGTAAAATAGGGATCAGAAGGATCTCATGCATGGCATCGTCGACTTGTTAGAAACAAGTTGATTTCGATAAACCAAGAATCCTGCCTTCCTCTGATCTCGACCTCTACCTTATGGCGTGCTTTATGGTTGATCAATCCCCAGCTACGAGATTTGTCCGATCATCACCATGTAAGATGGAGATTTCATTTTTCCAATTCATCCCATACCAAGCCAGGAATTCATCATCGTTGAGGTGACACATTTTGGTGGTCGACATTGGTTATACCAATAAAAAATTTTCTTGAACAACTTCATTTTTTGAGAGATGGAGAAGCATGGTATGACCTTTTTATAGGCAGAAGATAAATGATCCAATGGTGTTGTATTGAGAACCTATCAACGGTCCAGATTAAATACATTAACAAGTTCATTCACTGCGTCGAATATACGTTTGATTATTGCTATCAAATCAAACATGCAAAACCACAACTGAACATGACAAAGTAACTGATTTTATTGAGATTTTTGAGGATCATTACATTTGACAAGATACAATCGATCAAAACGCACATATACGTTCATTCTTGAAATCTAACTACAGTTGTTACACACACTAGCCTACTACGCTGCTCCTCGAAATGATCTGCTCCTCCAATCCGACGTCCTCCTTATTCTTGGACTCTTGTCACTGCATTGGTGAAGATTGGCAAATATACTTCACCAGACCTTAACGAAATATCCTCCTCGATCGGAGGATGTCCTGATGGAAGATTACGAAGTATCCGCCTGAGTCGAAGGATATCTCATCCAACTCATACAAAGTATCCTCCTTGGTCGAGGAGAATACCCTGACACAGGGGATACCATCATTTTAATGAACTAACCAGCTCTCATCTCTCATAAACAGATTTGATTAATATCTTCACCATAATCAGGATGCCAACGAGGCCAAAGTGAAATTTTTAATAAAGGCATATTATCTGCCTCTGTTATCTTTCTTACTTTTCAAAGGAATTATTTATAGAATGAGGAAGTCATCAGTTAATGGACAAGCAGGCGAAACGTCCTACGGTTACGGCACAACTACCAAGGTGACTTTTTCTCTCCCAAGAGGATTGATAACAATTATTTTGGCATTTTAGATCGAAACGACATATTTTTCTATACATAAACGATCACAGCGAGCTGATTCTTTCACAACAAAAGGAGTTTGTTACACTTACTCGCAAAAACAAAAACAAAAAAAAACAAAAAAAAAGGAGAAGATCTATGTCTATTGTTCAAAAACATGATCGGGACTTGTCTGATGAGCTAGATAAGTCATCATTTCTTTCGTGCGTTGCTTGTATCCGAGAGAAAAACCTCTATCAAATTCTTGTTGCTTCAATTGAAGAAGGTTTTCTTTCTCCTTAGTAAGCTGCTCCTTATCGGACACCAAGCTGCCATATGCTTGAGCAAGTTCTTCTTTCTCTTTAGAAAGTCTTTCAGTAGCAGCTCGGAGATTCTCCACCTCAGTCATCAGCGATCGATGAGCTACAGCGATAGAGTTCATTCGCTCAAGAGACTCTTCTCGAGAAAAGTAAGACTCATCATTTTGTATCCCGAGCTGAAGAGCTTCATGCTTAGCCTGTTATGGAAAAATAAGAATAAGGAACTTCAAAAATCAAGAAGATAAAAGATCTCTGTTACAACAATAGCAAAAGTCCACTTACCATCTCCAAGCGCTTAAAAATGGACTGAACAAGACGCAAAGAAGAGTGGTTCTTCAGTTTATCAAGCTCCTTGGGCAGAATTGTACCCATTCCCAGATTCCAAGAAACCCCATCAGGCTCGAGAGATGTTGGAATGCATGCATCAATCGAGACCCCACCAGATCGACTCATCCCAAAGTCAGTTATCTCTTCGACCTGCTCCTTAAAAGGACGATCGTCTAAAAGAGACGGATCATCCATGGTATTTTCGAAACCAGAATGACTAGGACCAGACCCATTTTTTGATACATCTTGAGAAATAATGACAGGAGAAATCACTTGGGTATGTTGAGAGGTTGAAGCAACAACATTAGAACGTAAAGGGGCAAAGAGAGACTCAGGAATATCTTCCACAGGCCCTCTCATTTTTAAAGTTGGCTCAACTTCAGAGTTAGGAGGAGTAATTACAACCTGCTGAGAATTTTCTTGACCTGAGTTTTGATTTGTTGTATCTCGATCGGAACGGGGACGCTCATCCATTGTTTGGTCGATAGGAGGAGGAGAAGCATCTCGAGCCTCTTCATTTGTTGTTTGGCCGACAGGAGGAGGAGAAGCATCTCGAGCCTCTTCATTTGTTGTTTGGTCGATGAGAGGAGGAGAGGTAGCTCGAGACTTCTCGTTCTGGTAAACTTCCAGAATATTGGGATCCACCAGTGGACTACGGATCGGAGCCCGAGAAGGTCCCACTGAAGGATCCGCAGTTTCCTTCACCAGAGGGGGAATATTTGTTGGTATTTTTGGAATTCCTCCTGAAGAAGACAATAGCGGGTCGGATTGAAGCATGGCTTCCCGAGAAGAAGCTTCTCCGTGAGAGGAAGATTGTTGTGAACTTTCCGTTCGAGGTTTCTTCTTTGGAGTATCTCGTCGGGGTAGACCCCGTAAAGATCGTTTTGTAGCTCCAGAAAAGAGATTGGAACTCATGATCAGAAAATCAAAAATTCTTATGAATTATCGAACTATGAGCTCCGATCAACAACAAGAAAATTTTATATTACAAGTGGTGACGCGCGGTAAAACTTCAAAGATTTTACCTTTATATATAGTAAAGGAAATGACAATTATGTCCTCAATCCTTGGCGCGCGCAGTAAAATTCAAATAAATAACAGAATGGATTATCAAATGCGTACTACGATCATCAAAACGACGAAGAATATTTCATTAAAAATCATGTATATCAACGAAGGAATTTTACAGATTTTACAAGATCTACTAAATCAAGTGACAAAAAATTACAAGGAAAAAAGAAGAAAATAAAAGGAAATCCTAAAAACATACTAAGATGAGCGGTTGGCTTCCTTCGAGGACAATCTTTCCTCATCTTCTTTCTCTCCTTCATCGGCCTGATCTCCTTCAATGTCCTCTTCGTAGTCCTCGTCTTCTTCCCCTCCTGCACGATTGTCAGCGGCGTCCTCAATTAACTCCAAATCAGGTGCGGGCACGGGAAATGGACTCCCATACTCAGCCACTAAATGAGCTAAAGGATGATCACTATATTCAACGAAAGGCAAGAAATCAGGAGGATATTCTCGGAGTTTTCGATCCTTTTGGATAGCCATTACCTCACGGTATTCTTCGCGCTTGTCAGGAGTTCGACCCGACTCGATCAATTGATCGACCCCCTTATAGAATGAGCTCAAGAGCAGACCTCCAATTTTCTGATGAATTATGGCAGTGTGCACCGGAGAATCAAGAAATTCTCTAACAATGGGTTCAACATCGAGAGAGTGATGCTCATCTATGACCTTATCTAAATCAGGGGAATCATCCTCCTTGGTAGCGAGTTGAGATCGAAGTATAACAATCTCCGACTCCAATTTGCTAACCACAGTGGCATGTGTAATTCGTTGCTCATCCATTTCTCGATTCATCTGGTCGACCTGCGCCTGGTATCGACTAGTATCAGTCATCATGCTGATAATATGAGGATTGTCGGTCTCCAGGTTCTGATTGACAATAGGAGCAGATTGAGTCTCAGCAGGAGCACGAGAATTATCAGCCCGAGCAAGTTGATCTTCGAGCTCTTTGATCCTGGCGACCAGAATATTGTTAGATTCCTCCAGAAACTTGCATTGATCCCTATGTAATGCAGTATCATACATGGCCGATACCAAAGCATTACCAGTCTGTGGCAAGAACATGTCGTCTAAATAAGAAATAGATTATAACAGTTGGAATTTTATGATAGGACAGATAGAGTTTTAGCATATTACCACTTCATGAGCATGAGCGGCTCTAGCAAATTGATCGAAAGGTTCTTTCTTTAAGGTTCGCTGCACATCTCTGACAAAGGTAGAAGATAGAAGAAGTCGGATAGACTTATCGATGACGTTCTCCTTATCGTCAGACGACTTCGGAGTATCCAGCCGCTCGTTTTCCCTGAAGATGGTTCTCGATCATATCTATCAAGGAAGCTTTATGGCTCGTATCTCCAACATGAGTGAAATATTCACCTTCTTTATCATAAAACTGACTTCTTCTTTTGGCGTCGGGATCGGTAGGATTCCGTTCTGGCCAAGTTTTACAGCCCAAGATACCAAACTCATCCCTGAAATTTTTAGGAGGGAAGCCGCGACCGGGGTGAGAGCTCGTTGACGGAATGTTCGTTGAAGTTTGACCAGACGGGGGAGGGGCCACAAGGATAGGATCTGCATTTTCGAACGACTCTTCTTCGATATCTTCTAAATCTTGATATTGCTCTCTTCTCCTTTTTCTGGATTGCCTTTGCTCGATTGGAACTTTTCCCGACGACTTCTTCGAGTTAGAAATGACAGTTTTTCCAACCACGAAAAAGCGGCAGCTCTCGACCATGGAAGCTACAATATAAGATTAATAAACGTTACTACACGACAAAACTTATAGACCTTTTTCTGAAAAGTCAAGGTAATTATTAAAAGAAAATTTTACCTAAAGATCGATCGTCAGATGGGATGGGAAAATCCAAAGAACTCAATCCAGCCTTCCGAAGGAAAACTTCTCCGATCAAATAAGCTGATTGGTATTTATTTGATCTCATCTCCTCAATCAAATCAGATGAAAATTGGTCGTCTGGGGCCATCTCACCAATCACTTTTCGACCACCATACACCCAAAATCCGTTGTATCCCCAGTCATGAGTAAATTCCTCAGTTTCTCCGTTCTCAAGGACATGCACGGTCGGAGCCTTAACAAAAAAGAAGTTCGATTTCCACTCCGTACTGTTGCTCGAAATGCCATTTTCAAGAACGGCATACCCAGGTCTTTGGCTAACGTAATAATAGCCTCTATTAGAGGAGGTCGATACAGAAAGTCGAAAAAAGTGAAGAAAATTACGGAACGAGGGCTGCAGACCTCGTGCGACCCTCAGAACAGAGAATGCCATCATAAAGGCTATGGCATTTCGAACAAGTTGGGTCAGAGAGACAAAGAAAGTCTCTAAGAATTGACGAAGGATTGGAGAAAGGGGAAAACGGAGCCCATGTTCGAAATGGGACGTATAGAAAGCTCGACAGTTCGTAGGAGGGGTATTGACTCTCTCGTCGGGGGAAGGAATAATGATCTCAAAATCCGACGGGAAATAACGACCGTATTCTCTTTTCAAGATGGGTAGATCTTCTTCTTTCCATCGAGAAGGAAAGAACTCGACAGTAGCGGAAATTTGAGGTTGAGCAGTCTTAGATTTTTTGGATGCCCTGGCCATCATCTCCTCCTCTGGAACGATTTCTACCACCAAGCTATCAACCTCCTTTTCCTCATAATCTCTGATTTCTTCTACTTGAACGTTGTCTACTATTTCATCTTCAGAAGAAAGGACTTCAGGATTAGAGGTGTTAGGTGGTACTCGTTCTCCTTCATTTTTGGTTGAAGAATGGGGATTCTGCGAGGTCGAAGCCATTTGTACTTGAAGTAGCGTGCTCAATGAGATAAGAAAATGGCGAGATTTTCGATTTAAACTTTTACTGCAGGAAGATCTAAATGGCTGGGCTAAAAAGTAAAAGATCCCGCAATTTTCGACTATATACATGGGCGGTGAAAAGACGGATTCAACCCTTCGCGTCTCTTCATATTCGCGCCAATTAAATCACAAAAAGACTCTATCATTGTCTGACACACGTTACCAAAATACGTGTCTGTACATAGAAAGTTCAAATGGATATGCACTCTTTTTTCCTTGTTCGGTTTTTATCCCGTAGAGGGTTTTTCCGAACCAGGTTTTTAACGAGGCATATTTCATAAACAGAGAAAGGATCAATGCAACAACTATATTTACTTCTACGAGCTCCAGCTACGATTACGCTCGAGAAGTGAGGGAGTACTGATGGGGGCTATTTTACACATATAACCGAGTAGAGATTTCCGATGAGAGTCAAGATCGATCAGACGCATGTTGACTACAAGATCGGCTAGACCTGATTAAATGTATCTGAACGGCCTAATGTCCGATTCAGAAGACTTATTGGGCCATGCGGTACTCCTAGGCCATGCAGGATTCCTAGGCTAATTAGGACTCCAAGTTCTGTTAGGACAGGATGAATATGATAAATAGTGAATCTTACATTGTATTAGGGATCCAGATTTTTAACCTAACATTAATACTACAAGATTTCTCCTCCCATCCTTGTTCTTACGTGATTATATTGCTTTATATTATTCTTGAATAGCACCATCCTGAGTACTTTAACCAAACCCCCAATATACAAAATTGTTATTTCTCATATTATTACTGATATTGTAACCTAAGACGAAATCAGGTTAAATCAATCGACTATGTCAAGAAATGCCATCACTGCCAGATTTATTCAAATTTGATTCATCAACCTGCCGAACAATTGCACTCTATTCCGATCTGCTAGCCATTCGCTAAATGGGGGATCAATATCGTGGGACCATTCCCAACAGCTAGATCGAGGAAAAACTATGTCTTGGTTGCTGTTGAATACTTCAGCAAATGGGTAGAATACGTTACACTAACCAAGATTACTCAGTTTCAGGTTATAAATTTTCTCTGGAAGTATATTATTTGCAGGTTCGGGATTCCAAGAATATTGATCTCCGACAACAGAACTCAGTTCGCGGGAAAGCAAATTCTGGAATGGTGTGAAAAATTTGGAATCCAGCAGAATTTCACCTCGGTCGGACATCCCCAAGCGAACGGGCAGACCGAAGTCACCAACAGGGAAATTGTCCAATCACTTGAAAAGCGTCTGGCCGAGGCAAAGGGAAAATGGTTAGACGAGCTTCCTGGAGTCATTTGGGCGAATAGAACCTCAGTAAAATCTGATACGGGAGAGACTCCTTTCTCATTAGTCTACGGTTCGGAGGCCGTTATTCCGATCGAGACATTGGTGCCATCACCAAGAGTTGAATCCTATGATCCCGACCAAAACCAGTCATTGAGAGAGATGGACGTCGACCATGCGGATGGCAAGCGCGACCGAGCATGCATAAAAATTCAAGCTACTAAATCCAGCATGGAAAGAGCTTATGACAAGAAAGTCAAATAAGAACATTTAAGGTCGGGGATTTGGTCCTCAAAAAAGTGGAGATATCAAAGCACGTCGGAAAGCTTCAACCGAACTGGGACGGCCCTTACGTCGTGCAGGAGGTCGGAAAGAAGGGATCCTATAAAATTGCTCACCTTAACGGTGAAACTTTGCCAAGAACCTGGAATGCAGTCAACCTGAGGAAATACTTTGGAAAATAGTTGTAATCATTTTCTTTTCTTGTAATATCCTGTTTTTGCAATTCTATTTTATTTCAAGTGTAAGCACGATCAATGAAGTTCTCCTTTTTTGCTCCATATGTATTCCGAGTTCCATGCTGAAGAAAGAGCAAAATATCTCGACTGAGGGTGAAAGCTGTTGCTATGCCCCTCAGCTCGGTTAAAGACGCTCGTGTTTAATAAAAAAAAAAAAAAAAAAAAGGAGGAAGAGAAAAGCAAAATGTCTCGACTGAGGGTGAAAGTTGTTGCTATGCCCCTCAGCTCGATAAAGACTAGCTCAAAAAAGCAAAATGTCTCGACTGAGGGTGAAAGTTGTTGCTATGCCCCTCAGCTCGATAAAAGACTTGCTCAAACAGCAAAATATCTCGACTGAGTGTGAAAGCCGTTGCTATGCCTCTCAGCTCGATAAAAGACTTGCTATAAAACAGAAAATGTCTCGACTGAGGGTGAAAGCCGTTGCTATGCCCCTCAGCTCGATAAAAGACTTGCTATAAAACAACACAATGTCTCGACTGAGGGTGAAAACTATTGCTATGCCCCTCAGCTCGATAAAGACTTGCTATAAAACAGCAAAATGTCTCGACTGAGGGTGAAAGCTGTTGATATGCCCCTCAACTCGATAAAAGACTTGCACGAAAAGAACTTGACTATCTAGCTTGGAAAAAAGGGCTTAAATGATAAAGTTTGTCAAATGATTTATTGTTGGACAAATCAAGTGCTGCTCGAAATAAAATAGTGAGGTAGCCCTGCTCGAGATGTGGAGATTTTTACAGCATTCATATTCTTAGAAATTCCTTCTCAAGTTGGTTCATTATTTCCAAGATTCAAGTCTGGTCGAAGTAAATTTCTCAGACTTAAGCTATTATTCATTCAGACACTTATCGAGAATTTTATCCGAGATGATTTAGACGATCGATAATTCTCCAGTTGTGGATTGAGTTCACGTTCAGATTTTAGAAAATCCCTCAGACTATGACATCGTTATCGAGCTAGAATTTGCGAGCAAGAACAATAAGAAAGATGATCGAAAGAAAGATAAATTGCAAATACAGTTTTATTGATGTTCATCGAACATATTACAAAGTTCTCGAGTACATTTACAACTGAAGTCCTATTACAACTACTATGCCCTATTCTATGGTCTTCGAGCATCCTTTGGTATTGCCGACCACGAGCGGAAGAAAGCATCCGATGAGTGCACCACATTTTTGTGTGACAGATCGGTTGCCCAGTAGATTTGTAGAGTGATCGAGCTATCTATGTTTATCGTCTAATGATATCTGGGTTTGAAGTTTGACAGTTTGAATGGCAGACCACTTTTTCTGCTTATCTCCATACAATCCCCAACCTTCTTGCCACCAGCTGAGCCCGATCACTTCCCCGAGTTGGCGTCTAGAGTTGAAATTCCTCATTTTAAGATCCGAAATTTCAACCTAGAGCGGCCAGTCGTCATTTTATGATCCGAAAGCTCGACCCAAAGTTACCATTCTTAAAGAAAATCTCAAAGAAATTGGTACTCGAGGTCAAACTTCCTTTTAATTGACTGACCAGCTTTCTGCCCTCGGGGATACCCCTCAAAATCCGCAATGCTAACCCTGCCCAAAATACCCAAGCAAGGGTCGGTCGCATATTGGTATTTCGAAGGGAGATCCCATTTTCAGGGATCGGAGATCCCCCGGTCTTCGAGGGGCCCCTCTTTTCCGATTCCACCAATACCAAAAGAAAGATGTATTTTGTTTGTGAGGTCCGAAGTATGTTCGAAGCCAAATCTCAAAGGCTTGAACAGGAAGAAGGAAAGAACCGAGCTTAGTCCTTGGATAAAACATTTTCACGGTGTAAAGTAAACAATTTCAGCTGAGTAAAAGGCCCTTTATATACTAAGAGGAAGTGAGGATCGACGGTTATCATTCAACGGAACCAACGACCCAAATTAAGGCATTTATCACGGGTGACTGTTCCGCTTCCCGAGGGTTAGGTACTGTTTGGTCAGAACTTCCTTGGAACTTTGCTGAAAAAATGGGAATACTATGACTCGGTTAGAGGTGCGGTGCAGAAAACTTTCCGTTTTTACTACCGGGTCGGAATTTCGGTCAATTGCAGCTCGAGTATTTTTTTTATTTCCACGATGAGAAAACAACTTGAATTTAAAAAAGTTCGAAGTAAATATAACATTCCGACCAAAGCACAACATTACTTGAGAAGAAAGAGGATTTATTATTCTGAAGCAAATAACGTTACAAAAAGGAAAAAATAAAATTACAACATGTGATCGAGCAGGAAGAATTAAAAATTACGAACAAGAGACGGAATTTCTAAATCAGTCTGTTCTCGAACAAGATCTTGCGGAGCTCGACGCTAACCTTTCTTATACGCCTCTTGCTCCCGCAGCTCGGAATCTTTCTTCTCCTGCTCGACAATGGACTTCAGCTTGTCCAAGTCTTTGCTCAACTCCTCATGGACTTGGCTCTCTCTCTGCTTCACAGCTTTCTCCGTCTCAGAGGCCAGATTCAGCTCGATTGCTCTAGCTTCGTCGAGAGATTTCTCCAGAGCGATCTTTTCTTTCTCCAAGTCAAGGACCACTGCAGCGCGTTGCTCGGCTTCTAGCTCGACCTGCAATCCGAGGTTGAAAAGGTGCTGTCCAACCTACGTGGGAACACATAAAGAGTTTTTTTTTTTTAAAAAAAAAAAAAGAAAATATATATATAAGACTCATTTGGGTAAGCAGATCTGAGCTCTATTGCACAATTTCCCGAGCACTTTTCCCTCTCAACCGCTCCTGTTCAGCCAACTGAATACTGCTCAAAGTAATGTCCCAACTGTTCGGGGTTACTCCCCCAGCCGCGGCCTTATTTTTCATCTCCTCAAAAATAACACTAAGTGTGCGAGTGACGTCGGAGACAGAGCTGGAAGCCTCGGGATTCTTACCCGACAGAAGAGATTCATTCTCATCGACAGAAGGGTCATTTATTTTGGCCTTTTTACTCTGAGGCTCGATAACGACGTTCTTAGTAGCCTCCAGAGCCAGAATACTTTCACCTAATGCTTTATTCTCCCCGGCCATTTGGATTAAGGTTGGGGTTGGAATCAGATCATCTACATGAGGCCTTTTATTTGAAGCAAGCTCGGAGCCACCAGATGTGACTTGCTTGCTAGGACTAACGACCCGCGCTTTCCCCTCAGAGCTGTTCTTCGATCTGGAGGGGGAGTCCGCAATTTGTATAACCGGCTCCTTCCCAGATCGAGTGGGCGCGGAAGTCGGCGAAGGGTCGACCTTGGTTTTGCCGCGATCACCCTTGGGAGCCTCTGATCGGTTGGGCCCTGGATTCAAAGGAGGATCGACCTTATTTTTGCCACGATCAGCCTTCGAAACCTTTGCTGCTTCCGTGGAGGACTTGGAATCTTTGGCTTTGGACTTGGGAGGTTTATCCTTCTTGGTTTTGAACATTTGATTTGGGTCGAGTTTGGAGCTTATTAGTCCGTCCATGTTCGAGTGTTAGAGAAGGAATGGCTCAGATTATTTATTCGATCTATTAGCTCCGATGTGAAAGATAAGGATTTCAAAGATTCAAACTTTGTTAGTTTATCAGGTATTTATAAGAAAAAGAAACGTTGCCTTTTGGGGACCCAACAGTCGCGAATTTCAAGTTTTTCCGTGCTATGTTACGAAGATCGATCGTCGTAATATTTTATCTACCGAGGAAGTTGACTTTCACCCGCATTGCATAGTTCGATACCGATATTATTTTTCGAACCACTTACAACTTACAAAGACTATTGTCTAGTTGAGTTGTACTATAAATTCTGACAAAAGTTTATACGTCGGGATTTGGCACATATCGCAAACAAAAAGAGATTTCATAAATGATCAAGTGAATTACATTACAGTAGAAGGAAAACCCTATCATCTATTACAAAATCCTTCTAAGTATTTGATCACTCTTCATTATCCTCGTTCTCGGAATTGTTCTCGACATCGACATTCTCATCGCCTGAAGCCTCTTGATCATCATCGTCCTCGGAAGTTTCTTGTTCGTCCTCGTCTCTAGAGCTATCTTGATCGTCCTCATCTGAACTCGAGCTCGAGCTGGAGACGTCAAATTCCCGCATATCGGGATTCGGCATGGGTAACCCGAACTCTTTCACAAAAGGGGCGAACTCATACGTCTCCCAGTCCGTGGAACTCGAGGAGAAAACTCGATAATCTTCTCCGTCCATGTTCTTTAGAATGTCCATGTGCTTCACATACTCGTCCATATTATCGGGAATGACTTTAGCAGCGATCAACTGTCGAACCCCTTTGTAAAAGGTAGTTTGAAGAATCTCACCGACCCTTTTCCGAGCAGTGGCATCCAATGCGGGAGATTCCAGAAACTCCTTTATCGAGCTCAGGCGTGATTCCTCCTTACCACGCTGATAAGACAACTCAGAGTCAGTCTTGGTCTGCGCGAGTTCTTCTTCGAGCCTCTTGACTTTATCCTCGAGCAGGCTTTTCTCCTCAACCTCTTTCACCAAGCTCTCCTCGACCGCCGGGGTATACTTAGATTTAGAATCTTCCAATTCTTTCTGGACCGCGGTAAGCTGATTTCGAAGTCTGGCTTTATCCTCGATCGGACTCGTCTTCCAACAACGAGGTACGATTCAGCTCAGAGAGGAAACAGTCTCCGATCTGCAAAGGGGATAGCAGAAAACAATTAATATTCTGTATAAAGATCTAAGGAGTTATTATTACAATAAAGGAACTTGTACCATATGATGTGCTCGAGCGAATTGACCTAGTACATCGAGGTCGTTCTGAGCCAAAAGTTCTTCCTAATCCTCGGCGAATCGCCCCGCCATGAAGATTTTGATTGATTTGTCATGCTCGTTATCCCCCCTCGGGTCGCGATGGCTCAAAATTGATCCTCCCTCAGGATAACCTGCCGCTCTGTGACCCTTAAGCTGATCCTCGATAAAATCCACCATATCAGGTTTATCTCGACCCGGACGACGAGTGAGAGGTCTTCTATGTCGTCCCCACAATCCTGTCCTCCTCTTCGCTTCGGGGGCCCCTTCTTGATCTTCCCTGGATCGTCGATGAAGGATCTCTTCCCCCCTTATCTTCCTCATGGTAAACAAACTGTATCCCAATCCAGATGATGTGGAAGGGCCAGCTTCGTTTAGAGGAGGGACCATTTGCAACGGCTCGGCATTTTCGGGCTCTTCATCCATTTCAGTTCGGGCAGCTTGAGAAGAATCGCCCCGAAGAGGAACTGTAGTTCGGTTAGTCTACGCCTGGTGGGGTTTAACTTGCCTCCTCAGTTGGCCCGGCGTCTTTTTCGAGGTAGAAGCCACGATTCTACCGACTATGGAAGCTCGGTATTTTTCTACCATTTCACCTGAAGAAAGGAGAAAATGGTTAAGGAATGAAGTTTCTGGGTAACACGCTTATATAATGAGAATTGAATTTCTTTCTTACTTAACGATCGGGGATCGACGGCGTTCGCAAGTGGGAACGTCGCTTTTCTAAGCTTCGCTTTCCGAAGAACGGGCTCCAAAATAAGAAAAGCTGACTGATATAGGTCGGAATGCATCGCAGCAACGACATGGTCACGGACACCCTGCTTAATAAGGCCTGAGAGCTCACGTTTTCCGTACACCCAGTCACGCCGACCTTTCCATTTGTGTGGCACCATCTCCGAGCTCCCCTCGGAAACTGGCTCATCAAGTCCTTTGACGAAGAAGAACCGCTTCTTCCAATCCAGAGAGTTGCTGGAGACAATCGTGGATAACATTGAATGGTTTGAGCGTTGTGAGAAATACACGAACCCCGCGTTGGAAGCCGAGGAGTTGCTGATCTTGAAAAACTGCCAAAAGTTCTGGAAATTATCAAGTTTGCCTTTAGCTTTCATCAGGACACTAAAGGCTATTAGATATCCGATTGAGTTGGGGAGGATCTGCGCGGGAGCTAGAGAGAATACGTCTAAAACTTGCTCGAGCAATGGTGCGAAAGGAATCCGCAACCCGTAAGAAAATTGCTTAGCATAGAAGGCTTGGCATCCTTCCGGTGGCTCGTTGACCCGTTGAGAGGAGGTCGGGATAACCAGCGAGTTCTGCCTTGCTCTCGATCGGATCGTATGCACTGGCAATCTCATCGACCATCTTTTCAGTTTTCTGAAGACGATCTTTGGTGGTAGACTTCTTCGGGATGGCTGCTAGATCGAGGATTCTCACAGTAACGTTATTTCCGACCGTGTATCTCATTATCTCGTGCTCTCCCAGCCCTCGGCCGAACCTTCCTCGCTACCAGAATCCACATTTTGTTCGTCTTCTCCTTCGCGCTCGGCGTTCTCGACGTTTTGTTCTCCATCCCTATCTAGCTCAGCATTCGGTTGACCAAAAGATCCCTCGCCTGTTTCCGACCTCAAGACCTGTTTTGCCTGGTCAACAACCTTATTTACTTCACCAGGGGAGCTTCCCGTTGATTTGTATGTATTTATGAGATCGTCCATTGACCCTAGGTCGGAGTCTGATCTCGGAAGGATATTTATTTGGTTCTCTGTGTTTTCGGGGTTAGACATACTGAAAGGGATTGTGATGATCGATAAGAAATAAAAGTCTTTATCGATGTGGGTACTCCGATCTGCAGTAATTTGGGAAGCGGTACTCGTCTCGTCAGGTCAACGCATATATATAAAGGTTAAAAGGGTAAATTGCAAATTAAACCCCGAGTAACCGCGACGGTTAAGCTTCAATTAAATTCAAGGTTATCTTTCCATTAATGGCATGCCCGGTCCTCTAAGTTTTAAAAGGTAATATTTCAGCTCGGTGAATGATGATTAACTTCATCATATCCTGAAGATGTGCACTCTTTTTCCCTTTGCTCGGTTTTTATCCCCACTGGGTTTTTCCGAAGTAAGGTTTTTAATGAGGCATATCCGACGCAAGACTGTTCAACACCTGTTTTTTATTATTTATTTCTCCGAACCTCAAAGTATTGTAGCTCTTCGTGAATCACCGAAGTGAAACTCTCAGATCGAGAACGCCATCCTTCTACTTTGAGCATCTTGCCTATCCATTGGGTTTTCCCTTTCTACGATGCTGTGTTTACTTCTCCGAGCTTCAGCTTCACTTACGCTCGAGAAGTGGGGGAGTATTGATGAGGGATATTTCGTATACGCCATTTTAGGAAACACCTCAGATCGAGATCGACCTCGATCCCGACCAGGAAGGTTATTTTCCGACCTACAGAACGCTGTTTCCGATCAAGCCAGACTATTAGCACGAGACCCTATTTTCCGATCTACGTCTCTCCTCGGAATCACTGTTGGGCCGACCCACAGGCCTGGACAGCTGGCCGAGACACATTCCCCTGCGGAGGGTCTAGCTAGCACATCACTGTTCCTATATTTACGCGGCGCATTTATGACATCAACAACGGCACTATTCCCAAGGAACACCCCAGCTCGGACTTAGAGCTCGGAAAAGGTTTTAGCTTGCTTTCTTTTGTATTTCATCTAGCTAGTTGTACGGCATCCAGTAACGCTCGGATAGACCTAATTTGTAATCTGTAATTGGATCTGATTAGCAATATACATTATTTACACACTCGACTTATTTTATTGTTTTGCACGACTTTCCCTTTTTGTCCTGAACGAAAAAGAGCATAATCAACGTCAAATGCCAGGAGTTTGACATTCACTCCCCAAGTGTAACCTCCACACTTGGCTCATGAAGCGGGTCTATGGTGGATCGAGGTAACCCGGAAGGTTCCGGCCCTAACCTTCCGGGTTACCCACGATTCTGCACACCAAGTATAGGGCCCACATAGTAATAACAAACAGTACAGTACAGTAACAATTCAGTGACAAGAAATCGGTAAATAACTCAATAGCAGTTCAAGGACTCATAAGCACATAGGCATTAGCATAATAATTCAACGTGTAGCTTGTCCTAGCAGTCGAGTTCTTCATCACATGCTTGTTCGTTTAGGGACTAAGTTATAGTTCTGACTCGACCTACTAGCACATTCAGACTTACACACAAGTAACACACATCACTCACCTTTGCTGCTTAAATTTCCTGAAGAAAATGTGACATGTGTGACGACTCCGGTTCCATCTGTACACGTTTATGTAACGATCTTAGAATCTAATTACGCTACAAGGATTCTAGAGTGAGTAAAGCAATGCTTTAGTCGAGCAAACAATTGAATCGTGGTTGTTCAATAACGAAGCCACGATAAAAACTTGGACATTTACGTCCGATCTAAATGTTCTATGGTTCGTTCATGAAGCGTGGTAAACATAGCCACGAAAGAGTTAACTAGAACACCACCGTTCTAATTGAGCTTTAGAATGTTTAGTTAAAGGTTTTAAGTTAAGTTATTACTTTCAAGTAACTTTATTTATAATTATCTTTTCGAAAACTTTAATTTGATTATCAATTTTATTTGGAAAATAATTGATTATGTTTAACATTATTTTTAAATAATTATTCTCGAAGATTAATTTTGAAAAAGAAAAATTAATAAATAATTTTATCGATATTTCAGTCCTTTTTGCAATCTTCGTTGATTCTTCTATATGTTGCCATTGCTAATTCTTATGTTGTCGTCTTGAGCACCTTGATTCGATCATCTTTTCTAATCCTTATCGTGTCTCTTCATTTGACTCATTTAGTTCCTTGTGAGAACCCCAAGTCAAATGTCATTAATACCCTTTGAATTCCCTGGGTTAAATTGATCTTATGTATTGTTATGTGAGTAGTTTTTCTTTTGAGAAGACTCTTAATCCCCGGCATAGGAGTTGAAATTATCGTCGTATCCCATTCTACCGCGTCATGATTATACGTAACGTATATGAAGTACTACATTGATCATCCTCGTGAACCTGACTGCATATCTTAAGATCCTCAGAAATATCTAACATACGAAGAAAGAGATGTTTCAATACTCATCCAGATGAAGAAATAAGTGAATTCCATTATGGCCCGACCAGAGTATAAAAGAGGCGGCTTGGGAGTTAGAGAAAAAGATACGAAAACGTCTAACGTACGAGAGAACATTTTTTGCACACTCGTCTTAATCAAGAAGGCTGCAGATTCCACAAGTAAAAGTTTTATGACGCACACAGACTAAGGAATAAACAATTCGGGAGCTAGAAAAGGAGATACGTCGGCGTTACCCGGACCACGCGAATCTCAAGAGCGAATTTGGGGACCAAATTCTTTTAAGGGGGGAGGATTGTAACGCCCCAAAAATTTCGGACCCTTTTGATTGGATTTTTAACCCAATTTTATGTGCCACGTTTTATTTTTGAAGTTAAGCATTATTTGAACTAAAATATACAATTTAATTAAATCTTGTGACCTTATGAACTTTGAAATAATTTAAAAACATATAAGTTACTTTAGAATAATATTAAGACCTTTTTGAAATTTTTGGGCTTGGTTGCGCGAAAATTTTATTTTTGGGGCAAAAATGCACTTTCCCAAAACTTCAGGGGGCAAAGTGAAAATTTCCCCCAATTTGCAGATTTTCTGCAGGAGAGTAATTATTTTCTCTCCTTGCACACTCTTTAGGCTGCAAAGCATGGTCTTGGGTGGAGAAATTGTTCTACCCAATGTATACATGCATTGGTGATTAAAAAATTAAGCATGATGTCTCCCTCTCTTCCCAATGTGTATATACTTGTTATACACACTTAAGATCAGATTTTTATCCTCTCAATTACCTCATTTACACACACATGATATAGTATAATGAAAATAAGAGAGGGGAAATAGACAACACACTAGAAAGATACAATTTTCGGATTTACACAACCTAGTCTCGATGTTTCGATCATTCCGTCTGCGTACACCGTTGGATCATGCCCAAGTTGAGTGTGAACGTCCTACACACATGGGGATACATATTGACCGTTCGGATAGTCGTTTTCATCTCTCGAAGTTAATCGGCAGACGTTTGAAATTGGTGAAAAATAAGGATTTGAGGGCTTTTGTTATGAACCACCACCGGAGCCGCCGCCATTGCCACTGGAGCCGCCACCACCACCGTCGGAGGTCTGAAGATGAAGAGAGCTTCATCCATTTTTGTTGCTTTGGGTAAAAATCCGTCTATGCAATTGTTCTTTAATAATTGAGATTTTACTTTCTTTTCTTCAAAGTATATATTGAAGAAGTTTAGTTCATCCATGTAGTTTTGCGAAAAGTTTTTAAGTGTATATTTAATATTAGATTTTTAATGTGGATTTTGCTTGGGTTTTGATGAAATATTGCTTATATGTTTGGATCTTGATTTATTTTTGTAAGAATGTCCATATTTTTAATATTCAAAACTTTGGGGGTGATTTTAAAAGATTTTAAAAGTAGAAGGGCTTAGGCATGCGATTTTTGGAGTAAAAGTGGACCGAAAATCTCTGTTTTGTTTGATATTTGTTTTGAGTTTACTTAAAAATCATTAGTTTTAAAGTTGCTCCGAGTTTATTTGCAAAAAGGGAGTTTTGAAACTTTTGGGGTTAATTTTGTAAATCTGAAAATAAGGGGGGCAAAGGTGCTGTTTTGTCGCTGTTTTTACATAGTTACTTTTACAAACTTTTGATTAATTGATTTGAAGTAGTGCTTAGGTCACTTGTGTTTTAAAATTGAAACTTTGTAAAATTTTCCGAAGAAATTTTATAATTAAAGAACTTTTTGTTTCTCATAGTTAGTTTGTGAAAAGTTATTAAAACCTATTTTTAGTCTCAGTTTTATATTGAAAATATGCTTGATTATTTTTAAATATTGCTTAGATGCTTGGATCTTGAATTATTTTTCAAGAAATTTGATTTTATTAAGTTTTTGAAAACTATGAGGGTATTTTTGAAAAGTTTTAAACTTGTGGGATTTTTAAAGATTTGATTTTTGAAGTAACAAGATACTTAATATTCAGTTTTTATTTGATTTTCGATATGGGTTTAGTTAAAAATCCTTTGATTTAAAGTTTGTTCCAAATTTTCGCAAAAATGGATGTTTTTAAAAGTTTAGGGACGGTTTTGTAAATCTGGAAAATGAAGGGAAAAATTTGCTGTTTTGGCACTGTTTTATGTACTTAGTATTTTTGAGTTTTGAAAACAATTACTCTTAAATGTAGTCGATGTCGGAAGATCTAAGCTCTTGTGTGCGATTTGTTAGTTTCGGAAATCCTTGTGTAGGATTTTCATTAGTTATGTTTAATTAAGGTTGCTAGATAAATTCTAAGTTGTATACGTACTTGCTCAGGTTTTGGATACGCTTCATTTGTGGAGTTTAGTCGCTATACTAAGCGTCAAAGGTGAGCGTTGTGTGTTGAATTTGTATGTCGGTCCGATGTGCTAGTAGATCGAGTCAAACATTTACTTATGCTCTTAATAATCAAAGCATGTGTTATATTATAATTTCTATTGCATGTTGTTACAAAGAGATTGGACTTGTTACGTCGACATTACTCGCATGAAATCCTTAGTATATCAACATGATAATCCAATGCATGCTACATCCAAATCTACTATTTGCGAATATATTTTACTAAATTATCATGATACCCAAAATTTGCATTTGATAAGTTGTTAAATGTTGATAATATGTTAAATATGTTTGATATGTTATGTTTCCGTCTGTTTCCGATTTTGTGTTTCCGTTTGTTTTCGATTTTATGTGGCCCCTTTTGATCGGTATATGGACTCGATGGCAACCTGGACAGCAAGGGCCGGCGGGATTGTCACGGTTACCCATAGGCCTGGCCTTACAATCCAAATGGGGAGGAACACTTGGGGAGTAAGGACGAACTTAGGCAAAGACATGTCGATGCTTATTAGATAGTAAGGTCACTCCTTACTTGGTGTGTTTGGATGGACATCAGACTAGGGATGGAGGGTAAGTGGAGGATGGCATCAACAACTTGGTTATGTGAATTCCGAGTTTCTCCCGTCTTGAATATATGCTTAATTTGCTTGATAACATGCTCACGTTATATAATATGTTGCATCCACGCATTACCATGCAAATTCGCACACAGCCTCACTAAGTTGGACGATCAACTTATGCGTTCCATGTTTCATTCTTTTCAGTTTCAGGTGTTCTGGAAAATAATAGTCGAGTTGCGGTCCCACCCTAGTTTTTGGGAGAGTAGTTATATTTTGTTGTCGATTTAGGTTCTTTCTCGATTTTGTTTAAAACCTTGCTTAGAAAATTTGAATCGTTAAAGTTGATTTATATTTTCGCAAAAGATACAAGATTTTCACAAATCACTTATTTATCTCTCTCGGTTGATTTTGTTCAAATTTTTTTGATATGTTATGATTAAATGTTTCCGCTTTAAACCTCTACTATGGAAGTTGATTTTATTTTCATTAAAACAAAAAAAAAAAAAAACTTAGGAATTTAAATTGTTCTTATTTTGTTTTATACCGCTTCCGCTTAAAGCTTTTAATTGTCGATTTTAATTTATCGTTTCTGTTTAAAAAAAAAGTTTCGATATTTTAACACTTTTTCAAAATAATAATAATTTTTCGACTGTTTTTCGACGGACCCCCGGAGCCGGGCCGTCACAAGTATACTTAACCCATTTGTTATTTATAAAGGTGTTGCACTATAAACGTTATATATATAAACACGCTTTTATAAGTAATGTACTAGGGACGGTTCAGTTTATCGCCTAGTCTGACATAGTTAAATAATATTTGAAATCCGTAAATTTCGCACACACGATCAAAACGTACGCGTGATGATCTGACGGTTAGCGGATATCACGGTAACCGGTGATACACTAACCCTATAAATTCAGATCTGATCAGCAGACTACACTTACGCACCCTCAAAATATTTTTACAAACTTACAAGAGCTACTAATCTTCTCTGTTTTCTTGTAAGATATTTTCTGCATTCTTTCCTTAACCCTTAACAGAAAACAATGGCCGGTCTAGAAGGAAGGTTTTTGAATTACGACTTATACCACGCTACTGTACCATGCTGATGAAAGATTTGATGGAGAAATTCAAGACTACTTCTCTGGTGAATGTTTTGGAAGCACATTAGACCATGGTGTTTACGGAAGATGTTGCGGAGTTCTATAAAAATATCAAGTTGGACATGGAAAAGTTCACCATGACATCTACTGTAGCTGGAAAGAAGATATGCATATCTCCTGCTATCCTGAGTGAAGTTTATGGGTTGACTAACGAAGGAGGAGATGTAACTACTTTGGGGAGACCCAAAGAAAAGGAGTTTTGAGAATTAGCTGCCAAAAAGGGAGAGAAGCTGACTGGGTCAATAAAAAAGACTCAGCTGCTGGATGAATATCAAAGAATGGCAGATATAACTGCCAAAATTATGGAATGCACAACAAGTGCATTGGATGGATTGCCCAAGAGAAGACTTCACACTATGATTGGAGTCTACTACGGTTTGAAGATCAACTGGGATGTTCATGTGTTCAGAATTCTTGCCACTAAGAAATCTTGACATATCATCTTATTGAGCAATCTGCTCGTGGCTCTGAACTTCTCATTGGGAGCTGGAAATAATCCACAAGCTTAAGGAGTTCAAAATCTACGAGCCTGTTAAGATAGAGGCTAAAGCAGAAGTTACACCTGAGAAAAAGCAGACTAAGAGAAAAGCTGCTGAAGTTAAGGCTGCTGAAAAGCCTGCTGCTAAAAATACCAAAAGTGATGACGAGGCTGCTGAGCCTGCTGTTCAAACAGTAGTTAACCCTACTGTTCAAGCCAGAATAGTTAACATCACGAATGCTGATGAAGTAATCTCTGAAGTTGCAAGGGATATTGGTGCTATGCCTATTGAAGAATCCCTAGAGAGAACTGAGTAAGATGAATTGTCAAAGGAGAATGTTGCTACAAGGACAAGAAGTGCCTTGAAAAATCGTCTTGTAGCAATTGTTGGACATACTAAATCAACTGCCAGAACATGTTTAGTATTGGCACATAAAAAAAGTTACGTTTTTTGAAGTTGTTAGAGAATACCAGTCGTCTGCTGATAGACCAGTGGAATCATCACAGGGAGCTGATGCTGTCAATCTAACGACTGAAGAAGTGTCTGAACTTACTGACTGAGTCTACCGATAAAACAGAAGAGGTTAAGAAGCTAGATGTTGCCAAAAGAAAAGATTTGACAAAGCTAAGGTCTCCTACACGACCAAGAAAAAGAGAGAGAAGGCTAAGCAGAAAAAGAAAGAAGAAGCAAAACTCAAAGCTGCTCTTGAGGCTAGGAAGTTCGAAGCTGCTGCTAAACAGATGACTGAAGCAGGTAAGCTGTTCCTTATCGGACACCAAGCTGCTATTTTCTCGAGCAAGTTCTTCTTTTTCTTTAGTAAGTCTTTCAGCAGCAGCTCGGAGATTCTCTACCTCGGTCATCAGCGATCGATGAGCAACGGCGATCGAGTTCATCCGTTCAAGAGACTCTTCTCGAGAAAAGTAAAATTCATCATTTTGGATCCCGAGCTGAAGAGCTTCATGCTTAGCCTGTTATGGAAAAGCGAAGAATAAGAAACTTCCAAGGATATAAAAGTCATCATAACAACAATAACACACTTACCATCTCCAAACGCTTGAAAATGGACTGAACGAGACGTAAAGAGGAATGGTTCTTCAATTTATCTAGCTCCTTGGGCAAAATTGTACCCATTCCCAGATTCCAAGAAATCCCATCAGGCTCGAAGGTTGTTGGAATGCTTGCATCAATCGAAAGCCCACCAGATCGACCCATATCAAACTCAGTTATCTCTTCGACCTGCTCCTTAAAAGGACGTTCGTCTAAAAGAGATGGATCATCCGCAAAGTTTTCAAAACCAGAATGACTGGGACCAGACCCAGTTTTCGATACGTCTTGGGAAATGTGGACAGGAGAGACGGCTTAAGTATGTTGAGAAGTTGAGACAACAACTTGAGAACGCAGAGGGGCAAAGAAAGATTCAGGAATATCTTCCACAGGTCCCCTTAGTTGCAAAGTAGGCTCAACCTCAGAGTTGGGAGCAGTAATTACGACCTGATGCGAACCTCCTTGATCTAAATCTAGATTTGGCATATCTCGATCGGAAGGAGGACGTTCCTCCATTGATTGGTCGACGGGAGGAGGAGAAACAACTCGAGACTCCTCGTTTATATTTTGATCGACTGGAGGAGGAGAAACAACTCGAGACTCCTCATTTATATTTTGGTCGACTGGAGGAGGAAAAATAACTCGAGACTCCTCATTGGTTATTTGGTCCACGAGAGCAGGAGAAGTAGCTCGAGTCTCCTCGTTCGTTGTATGGACGACTGGAGGAGGAGAAATAGTTCGTGACTCCTCATTTATTGTTTGTTCTACGAGAGGAGGAGAGGTAGAGCGAGAACCCTCGTTCTGGTAAGCCTCCAGCACTTTCGGATCGACTATTGGACTACGGATTGGGGCCCCTGAAAGTCCCGTTGAAGAATTCCTACTTTCCCTCGTCGGAGAAAGAATATTCTCCACTATTTTCGGATTTCCGCCAGACGATGATTGTTGTGAACCGTCCGTTCGGGCTTTCTTCCTCGGAGTATCTCGTCGCGATAGACCCCGCAGAGATCATTTTGAAGCTCCAGAAAAGAGGTTGGAACTCATGATCAAAAAATCAAAAATTCTTATGAAATATCGAACTATGAGCTCCGATCAACAGTAAGAAAATTTATTATTACAAGTGGGGACGCGCGGTAAAACTTCAAAGATTTTACCTTTATATATAATAAAGGAAATGACAGTTATGCCCTCAATTCTGGGCGCGAACAGTAGAATTCAAAATGGAAAACAAAATGGGTCGTCCAATGCATATTGCGATCATCCAAACGACGAAGAATATTTCATCTAAAATCATTTATATTAACAAAGGGATTCTTACATATGCTACAAGACTTGCTACCTAAAACGACAAAAACTACAAGAATTAAAGAGAAAAATAAAAGGAAATCATAAAAGACATTCTAAGATGGGGAGTTGGCTTCATTCGCGGGCGACTTTTCCTCATCTTCTCCATTCTTTTCCTTGACCTGCTCTCCTTCGATGCCCTCTTCATCGTCATCGTCTCCCTCTTCACCTGCTTGATCACCCATAATATCCGCTACTAACTCCAAATCAGGTGTTGGCACAGGAAATGGAGTACCGTACTCATCGACTAAGTGAGCCAGAGGGTGGTTATTATACTCGACGGAAGATAAGGATTCGAGAGGATAGTCTTGAAGTTTTCGATCCTTTTCGATAGCCATAACTCGGCGATATTCGTCGCGCTTATCAGGGATCTGCCCAGACTCGATTAATTGATCGACGCCCTTATAGAACGAGCTCAAGAGCAAACCTCCGATCTTTTGATGAATTATGGCAGTATGCACGGGGGAATCAAGAAACTCTCGGACGATGGGTTCGACCTCGACTGATCGATGATCATCGATGACCCTTTCTAGATCGGAAGAATCATCCTCTTTTGTCGCTAGTTGAGATCGAAGTGAGACGATTTCCGACTCCAGTTTACTAACTACAGTGGCATGCGAAACTCGCTGCTCATCCATTTCTCGATTTAACTGGTCGATCTGGGCCTGATATCGACTAGCATCCGTCATCATACCAATGATGTGCGGATTGTCAGTTTCCAAGTTCTCATTAGCGAGAGGAGCAGATTGAGTCTCAGCGGAAGCCCGAGAATTACCGACCTGAGCAAGTTGATCTTCGAGCTCCTTAACCCTGGCAGTTAAAATGTTGTTGCTTTCTTCAACATATTTGCATTGATCTCTATGCAATGCCATATCATATAGCGCGGACACCAAGGCATTACCAGTCTATGGCAAGAAAAAATTGTCTAAGTAAAAACCAAGAGAAATATTGAGAACTATTAAAAGAACGGAAGGAGTTAAAGAATATTACCACTTCATGAGCGTGAGCTGCCCTCGCTAGCTGTTCGAGGGGTTTCTTCATAACAGTCCTCTCCACGTCTCAAACAAAGGTCGAGGATAGGAGAACTCGAATGGATTTATCGACCACATTCTCCTTATCGTCAGACACCAATGAATCCTTCTCGGAATAACCGGCCGCCCGTTTTCCTTGAAGATGACTCTCAATCATATCTACCAAAGAAGCTTGATGGCTAGTATCTCCGACGTGAGTGAAATACTCTCCTCCTTTGTCAAAATATTGAGTTCTTCTTTTGGCTTCAGGGCCAGTAGGATTACGTTCGGGCCAATATTTACTACCCAGAATACCATATTTCTCCCTAAAAGTTTTGGGCGGATAACCGCGGCCTGGGCGAGAGCTTGAAGACGGTATGTCTGAAGAAGTTGGACCTGAGAAAGGAGGAGCTACTCGAATAGGATCCGCATTCTCGGACGACTCCTCCTCAATGTCCTCCAGATCCTGGAATTGATTTCTTCTCCTCTTCCTGGATTGCTTTTGCTCTATGGGGACTTTACCCGAAGACTTTTTCGAGTTCGAAAGGACTGACTTTCCGACCACGGAAAAGCGGCAGTTCTCAACCATGGAAGCTACGAACATGAAATCGATAAACATTAATGGACTACAGAATCATAAATCCTTTTCTAAAAAGATAAAATTATTATTAGCAAAAAATCTTACATAAAGGTCGATCATCGGAGGGGATAGGGAAATCCAAAGAACTCAATCCAGCCGTTCGAAGGAAAATTTCCCCAATCAAATAAGCTGATTGATATTTATTTGACCTCATCTCCTCGATCAAATCGGATGAGAATTGATCGTCTGGGGTCATCTCGCCAATCACCTTCCGACCCCCGTACACCCAAGAGTCATTGTATCCCCAATCATAACTAAACTCCTCAGTTTCACCATTTTCAAGGATGTGCACGGTCGGAGCCTTAACGAAAAAGAAATTTGATTTCCACTCCGTGTTGTTGCTCGAAATGGTGTTTTCAAGAACTGCGTAGCCAGGTCTTTGGCTAACATAGTAATAACCTCTGTTGGAGGAGGTCGACACAGAAAGTCGAAAAAAGTGAAGAAAATTACGGAACGAGGGCTGCAGACCTCGCGCGACCATCAAAACAGAGAATGCCATAACAAAGGCTATGGCATTCGGAACAAGTTGAGTCAGTGAGACAATGAAGGTCTCCAGGAATTGACGAAGAATCGAAGAGAGTGGAAAACGGAGCCCATGCTCGAAATGGGACGTATAGAAAGCTCTACAGTTGGCGGGAGGAGTATTGACTCTCTCCTCAGAAGAAGGAATAATGATCTCAAATTCGGACGGGAAAGAGCGACCGTATTCCTTTTTCAAAAAAGGTAGATCTTCTTCTTTCCATCGAGAAGGAAAGAGTTCCACAGGGGCGGAAATTTGAGGTTGAGCCGTCTTAGATTTTTTGGATGCCCTCGACATCATCTCTTCCTCTGGAATAATCTCCACCACCAAGCTATCAACTTATTTTTCAGCATAATCTCTGATCTTCTCTACTTGAGAATTGTCTGCTCCTTCGTCATCAGATGAAGGAATATCAGGATTGGAGATATTAGGTGGTACTTGTTCTCCTACGTTTTGAGTTGAGGAATGGGGATTTTGCGAGGTCGAAGCCATCGGCCCTTGAAATAATGCGCTCGAGGAAATAAGAAAATGACAAGATTGTCGACTTAAACTTTTACTGCTGGAAGATTTAAATAGCTGGGGTAAAAAGTAAAATATTCCGCAAATTTCGATTATATATATGGGCGGTGAAAAGACGGATTCAGCCCTTCGCGTCTCTTCATATTCCCGCCAATTAAAATCATGAAAAGACCCTGCCGTTGTCTGACACACGTTAACCAAAATACGTGTCTGTAGTAGAAGGTTCAAACGGATATGCACTCTTTTTTCCTCGTTCGGTTTTTATCCCGAAGAGGGTTTTTCCGAACTAGGTTTTTAACGAGGCATATTTCATGAACGATGAAAGGATTAAAGTAATTACTACTTCTACTTCTACGAGCTCCAGCTACGATTACGCTCGAGAAGTGAGGGAGTACTGATGAGGGCTATTTTGCACATACAACCGGATAGGAATATTCGAGGAGAATCAAGATCGATCCGACCTACATAAATTGCGAGATCGGCTCGACCTGCCAAAAACATATTTGGTCGACCTACTGCCCGATTCAGGGGACTTAATGGGCCATGCGGTACTCCTAGGCCATGCAGGATTCCTAGGCTAAGTAAGACTCCTAGTTCAATTAGGACAGGAGGAATATTTTAACTAACGAATCTTACATTGTATTGAGGATCCAGAATTTTACCTTCGAAATATATTACAACTGTTCACCTTTCATATTATAATTATCTACACGATTATATTACTTTGCTTGTTCTTGAATTGCACCATCCTGAGTACTTTAACCAAACCCTTAATACATAAAATTGTGATCTTAAATAATTTACTGAGATTAAACCTAAGACGAAATTCGGTTAAATCAGAGGTATTGACCTATAAGACTTGCCTAATGGTAAAAGGTTATACACAAAGGCCTGGAATGGACTTTGATGAAATCTTTTATCCATTAGCAATGTCTGAATCCATTTGGACTCACATTCATTTTGATGAGAAAGTCAAGGCGTTTGACTTCATCGAAAATAAATGTGAACCTTGAGTGTACAAGAAGTTTAGTGGGAGCTCTTTAAAGTTCATTATTTTTACACATTCTGATTATCTGGGATGATATTGGAATGTTAGCACAGACGGAAGCATGATTGTCCATGCAATTCTCCATGAAATATTTGTGAGAGACATCTTGCGTATTAAGATACGTATCTATGGAGATAGATCGGGGAAGATGTTGGGACTCTCACAATCTAAGTACATAGAAACAATACAGAAAGAATTCAGTATGGAAGAATCCAAGAAAGGATTGCTTTCAATGAGACATTGTATCCCTTGTTCAAAATCGATGTGCCCTACATCGAATGAGGATAAAATGAGAATGTCTCAAATATCATATGTTTCAAACAAAAGGTAGCATGTGGCATGCTATACTATGTACTACACCAGACGTAGAACCTGCTCAAGTGTAACGAGCAGTTACTAGTCAAACTCCAGTGAAGAGTACTGGACCACCGTAAAAGATATCCTTAAGCTCTTGAGAAAGACTAAGGATTTGATCTTGGTCTACGGTGATAGTGGAGAATTGAAATTCAAAGGATTTACTGATTCGAGTTTCCAGTCTGATGTGGATGAATATATATATCCAATTTTGGATACATATTTTGCCTCAATGGGGTAGCGGTAAGTTGGAAAGGTTCCAACGAAAGCACCGTCGCCATCTTAACCACTGAAGCAAGATATATCGCAGCAAGGAATGCATTGTAAGAAAGTGTTTGGATGGAAAACTTCATCCAAAAGTTGGATGTAGTGCCTAGCATTGCGAAGCTCGTGGTTATCTTCTATGATAACAATGGAGCTATTGCTAAAGCAAAGGACTCGAGATCTCACCAGAAATCTAAACACAATAAGAGAATAGTACCATCTGATTAGAGAAATCATTGGTAGAGTTGACGCACATAATGGATCGCGTCGACTCGGAAGACAATCTAGCGGATCCACTAGTAGAGCCTTTGCCACAAAGAGAGTTCGAAGAACATCTTTGGAAGATGGGTCTTAGAAGCATTTGTGATTGGCTTTAGGGCAAGTGGGAGATTGAAAGGATAGTGCCCTGCAAGCCAATAGATTTTAGCTTAAGGACTATCATGTGATAAGCTTTCTCTAGTATAAATGAATTAATATGCTCGTTTGTTTATAGTATGTAAATCAAACAATGGCCAACTTCATCTCTCGCGAATCACTTAAGCGATTGGATGAAATCCTTAGATCACAATAGACTATGGGACGATTCACTTCAGTATGAGTGCAATCATGAAACAGTCTCTAAGGTCGTGATCTTAAAAGCGTTCCAAGTCATAGATTCCTGTCGAGACGGGGTATCGAAGGAATCGTTAAGACTTGTACGAGTATGCATGATTCACATGGAGTGAATTTATAGCGTTTCATGAGCTAGGCATTTGATGCCAGTGCATATGAGTAGGTGGTTCGATAGGGGATCGAACGCATCGAACGACCCGAACAGAGAAACCCATTGTGGAAGCGTATGACGCACATCGGCAATGGGATGTTTCTCAAGATTTATAATAGTGTACGATTTAGTCCTTTGACTTGAGGTGCTAGGGCGAATTCGGTGCACGTGGGTACGTACTTTGATTTAGGAGCCGATCACTTAGCCTGATCATTGTGCGACTACTTTGGGTACGTAGGATCGTGTACGCGAATGGTTAGCACTAATATGGGATCTACCGACTCAACGTAGTGTGTTGAGAGAATTTCCTATACGTTCTTAGATAATAGATTACGAGAAACCCGTGGCCACGGTCGGTGAAGGATTTGAAAAGGGGTTTCCAAATTTAGCAGTCACACTGGAATCATTATCCCGAATTAGAAAGTATAGTTATCGAGATAATTAGAGGTGCTGATCAATTCACACACCCTAGGTCTCGATCGAGAAATTAGTCGATAGAGGGACTGTATGTACATGGCACTTATAAGAGATGAGGTTCACTGAGATCAATTCACCTGAAGTTGGGCCTCATGGGCTTGTGGCTAGACATCGACCATGAGGTGTGGGTACTCATGAATTAATTGTAAGATTAATTCTTGAGTGGTTAATTGAAGGTGTTCAATTAATCGGAGCAATTTAAAAGCTCGCAAATTAAATCACGAAAGTCATGGGCCCGCGGCCAATTGATGGTGAACCTAGAGGGTCACACACAATACAATTGGACTGCAACAAATCAAATATGGAAAGTTTGATTTAAAAAGTTAAATCAAAACTGAAGAATTAAAGTGTGAATTCTTGAAGAAGAAAACTAATTAATTAAAGAGTTAATTAATGAGAGAGGAATTAATTTAATTAATTAATTGGATTAATTAATTAAATGGGCTGAATTAATTAAAGGGATTTAATTAATTAATTATGATCTTTGTCCATTAGGAAACAAATAAAGGCCACATCAAAATGGGCTTTAAGTTTCTTAGTTGGACTAGGCCACATTAGGTCAAGACTCCTTATCTATAAATAAGGAGTAGGAGACCAAAAACCCTAACCCTAGTTGTCACAACTAGCCGCCCCATCTTGGAGAAGAAGTGTGGCCGCCCCCTCTCCTATGGAAGAGAGAGGCCGCCCGCTCTCTTCCTCCAGATCTAGATATGAATCTAGATCTGAATCTAGATCTGGTTTTCTTCGTTCTTCCATGTCTGATTACCCTTGAATCCTAATTCTGAGCATGTGGATTCAAAGGGGTTGCTTTAATTCAATTGGTGTGGATACCGCTCAGAGGCACAACACTTGAGGTGCTCCTCTCGAACCAAATCCATCAGATATGAAAGAAGACCGGAGAAAAACCACCACCTTGCCTGTGGTGAGGTAATTTCGAATTACACCCTTTTTATTTTGTAAATTGTTGCAAAATTTAATTCAACCTATTCGTATGAGCTAGAGAAAAATCCTAGGATTATGGGTGTATGAAAATTTTTAAATTCCGCACTGTTGTATGACAATCATACCCCATGAAATCCCAACAGTGGTATCACAGCCAAAAATTCACTACGCTCATACGAAAAGGCCTGAACACTTCAAAATATATGTGTATATTTGTTTGTTGTGTTCTATAATTTGATTCTTGCTTGTTATGGTATATTAAGTGTTTGGATATTTGCAAAATTTGTTTTTGGGCATAAACTGCAATTTCCGAAAATTTAAGGTCTTATGTGCAAATTGCGATTTTTCGAAAATCAAGACAGAAAGTTAAGTTTTGTTTTTTTTTGCAATTCTGGACCAAATTGTAATTTCTGGATTATTCAAAAATCTGGGCTGTTTTGCAATTTACGAAAGGCTAGGAGCTGTTTTTGCAATTACCGTAAAAATCTGGGGTCTGTTTTGCTTTAAACGAAAGTTTCTGGAATTTTTGTTGATTTTCTGCTTTCTGGTCCGATTTGCATGTTCTGGAAATTTTGGGGCTGATTTGTAATTTCCAAAAGTTGAGGGGTCAAAATGTAATTTTCAAAAATTCAGGTCCGAACTGCAATTTTTTCAAAAGTTGAAAAACAGAAACTGATATGTGCACTAAAAGAGTGTAGTATATCCAGAAACTTAATTTTATCATAATTAGTGGAGACTAGAGTGAGAATCAAGGGGTTATTTTAAAAGAGGTTTTAAAATAAAAATTGTGGATTGTTTTATAAAAGGGGTTTTAAAACTAGAATCTAAAGGTATTTTAAAAGGGAGTTTTAAAATAAGATAAGATATAAGAAAATGAGTTTTGCTTGTTTCTTGCTCTACGTGAACTGTTTACGTGGTTTTCGATCGCGCCGAGCCTTGACCCTAGGGTAGATGTGATTGGTTAATTTTAATTACGTTGGTTTTATTGGGCCTGCGAGCCTTAAGTTCTTGGGCCACTTTGAGCCTTTGTAATAGATTAGGGCTTTACTGTTTTAAATAGTTTAGGATGGAGGCCCGTTACAAGCAAGGTGGGAGCCCAAGAAAAGTGAAGGCCATGTATGCATGGTTATTTATGTAATAGCCTAGGTCCTTTAGAACCCAATTAGATTGACCAATTGGGCCAACATCTTTGGCTCGATGATGGCCCGCATAGGAGGCTCCCGATCGAAAATATATTGTGGTAGAATGCTTGCTAGGTGTGTATGTTTTATTTACTGATTTATCTTATAGCATGTATGGTGATATGCGCTAGTAATTTAGATCGTAAATAAAAGATAAAGCATATCTGGAACGGTGAGATCTCGAGAGAGTTTGTCTTGAATTTTCAAACCAGAAAAACCCCTCCCGAATCAAATATTAAGTCATATTGGGTTAAAATAAAATGAAGTATTTATATAAATCCAAGCCTTCCATCAATAGGAACTAGTGTGAGTTGTCCACTTATCGATTAAGGTGATCCAGAGTCTGGCACCCGAGTCGAAGAAAGAGACAATACGCGAAATTCCTTGATTCTCGTTTTTAATTAAACTTGACAAGGGTGGGGACTGGTCGGGACATGAACATCGACCATAACCAAGTTATGGGGATTTCATGACCGGGCCCGTTGCTCATCAAGATTGATGGGTTAGACTTAACGAGTAGTACCACTCATGATGTAGCAGTGCTAGATGGGTGCGAAAATCGAGGCAAAATAGCTTGAAGGTTGTGTAGGGACACAATTGGCAATAAGTATGCCTACCTGGGGAATTAATTGTATGGCCGCGAGTCATGGGTGCAATTAATGTCCGCTGGGACGTCAAGACCTACTAGGAAATAGGATTTCCCGAACAATTGAAGGGGTAATTGTTTCGATAAAATAGTGGGAGAACTTTTACGATAGAATGTCCAACCTTCGTAGATTATAAGTATTATTCATTAACTAGTCCTCTAGATATTTGCCTTCTCTTAGATTAGATATTGTGATCTCTAAATAAATTGTCCATTTTTACTATTTATCCTCGACTTGCAAAATAACTGGATTAAAATATCGATTGTCTCAGAAACTTGAGGATTGTCCTCAATTCCGAAAGTTGGAATCGTGTTCTAAATAATCAACCTATGCCCGATGCATTTTGAGATGAGTCTCAAAAGAGGAACGAATCACCTATAGAGTATGGGAATTTCAATGATTGTTGCCTCATATACACATCAAGATTGAACGAGCTAAAGAAGCGACATAGGAGTATGTCTGAAACTTCTAAAACAAACCTCCACCTCAAAAGACTTGTTTTGAGGAGCAGTTTCGAATCATCTGATTCGAGATTTCTAAGGTTTTGTTTAAAACTCGAGAATAAGTGAAGGAACTAATGTCAAGGATCACTGTCCTTGTATTATCAATCTGGTTGAAAACTGGATCGATTAAACGTAGGCCTGCAAGTGATCTTTACGTTGACTTCTTCCTAAATTCTCCTCCCCGCTCATTCGAACTATTCATCAAAAACTCTGAACTTATTTGATAAGTTGATCAGGTTTCTCGAAATAACCAAAGTATTGGTAAAAGGCAAATAGGAACCTTTTAAATGGTATAACTGTCATGATTGCTTACACTTCAAGGACTGCAAAGTCAAAGAAGAGTAAAAGGAAGAAGAAAGTGTTCTCTTCCAAAGCGAACATAAAGGTAGTCAAAAGAACGAAAGTAGCCTAAAATCGAATTATCCCACTGCACCTAAGAAAGGCACTGACAAGTTTAGTTGATTAGAAAGTCTAATTAATTAAACAACGTTTCAATTAAAGAGTTAATTGAAAATAAAATGTATCAATTAAAGAGTTAATTGAGAGCAACGTTTCAATTAAAGAGTTAATAGAAAAAGGGAAATAAATCAATTAAAGAGTTAATTAAAAGTAACGTTTCAATTAAAGAGTTAAATGAAAGGAAACAAAATTGATTGAATTAATGTGTTAAGTTCAATCAATACCAAGATAATACTCCACACATATGGCACGCAAGATTAGGTCGTGTTCAATAGGAAGGATTCAATAGTTGGTGTCATCGATGCTTCTTGAAAAATAGGGCTTAGATGAACTATCAACTTGCGAATCATGTCCGAAGGAAAAGATGACAAAGTTACCGTTTGCTGGGCATCCGGTGCGTACCAAACAAATTTTTGGATTGGATCCATACGAATGAATGTGGACCACTAAAGTGTTAATGTGAGAGGAGATTACTCATACCTCGTGAGGTTTACTGATGACTTTAGTCATTAGTGATATGTGTATCTTATGATGTACAAATCCGAAACTCTTGAAAAGTTCAAAGAATTTCGAAACGAAGTAGAGAATCAAACAAGGCATAGTATTAAGGCCATTCGATCTGATAGAGATGGCAAATACTTAAGCTAGAAGTTCCTCAATTATCTCACTGAGAAAGATATTCTCGTACAACGAACTCCTTCTAAGACGCCTCAACCTATTGGAGGGTCTGAAAGTTCAATATCCTTATGCATACTAAGGATTGACCCTAATGATTGCATCGAAGATACTGAACAAAGTAACTTCAAAGTTCGTGCCTGCAAAACCCTACCAAGGATGGTGTGGTAAAACACCTCTATACTCTCTCTATTGAGTATGGGGATCTCCTGCCTATGTTAGGAACAAGAAAGGAGATAAATTGGATAGTAGATCCAGTTTGTACAAATTAGTGGGTTATCCAAAGAAATCCATTTGGATGCATGTTCTACATTCCTAAAGAACAAAGGGTGTTTGTTTCAAGGAATATCCATTTCTTAGAGGATGGCTTCCTCATGAATAGAAATGGTACCCTAGTAGAACATGATGAGATCCAAGAAGTGAAACTCATCCCCACAAACAGTGGGAGTTAATCTAGAAACTGCTGAACCATCAACGTACACCAGTACTTCGTAGATCTGATCAAGTTCGTGAGAAACTTGAAAGATATGGTTAGACCATATACAAAGAATCTACATTGGATGTAGATGCTCATGTATGGCAAGAATCCATATAATCCAAAACGGATTCCATCCATTCCAACAAGGTACGGACCTTGGTCGATCCACCCGAGGGAAGTGTCCCTGTAGGTTGCAAATGGATCTTCAAGCACAAGCTAGGAATGAATGAAGAGGTATTGACCTATAAGACTTGCCTAATGGTAAAAGGTTATACACAAAGGCCTGGAATGGACTTTGATGAAATCTTTTCTCCATTAGCAATGTCTGAATCCATTTGGACTCACATTCATTTTGACGAGAAAGTCAAGGCGTTTGACTTCATCGAAAACAAATGTGAACCTTGAGTGTAAAAGAAGTTTAGTGGGAGCTCTATAAAGTTCAATATTTTTACATGTCGATAACATTCTGATTATCTGGGATGATATTGGAATGTTAGCACAGACGGAAGCATGATTGTCCATGCAATTCTCCATGAAAGATTTGTGAGAGACATCTTGCGTATTAAGATACGTATCTATGGATATAGATCGGGGAAGATGTTGGGACTCTCACAGTCTAAGTACATAGAAACAATACGGAAAGAATTCAGTATGGAAGAATCCAAGAAAGGATTGCTTTCAATGAGACATTGTATCCCTTGTTCAAAATCGATGTGCCCTACATCGAATGAGGATAAAATGAGAATGTCTCAAATATCTTATGTTTCAAACAAAAGGTAGCATGTGGCATGCTATACTATGTACTACACCAGACGTAGAACCTGCTCAAGTGTAACGAGCAGTTACTAGTCAAACTCCGGTGAAGAGTACTGGACCACCGTAAAAGATATCCTTAAGCTCTTGAGAAAGACTAAGGATTTGATCTTGGTCTACGGTGATAGTGGAGAATTGAAATTCAAAGGATTTACTGATTCGAGTTTCCAGTCTGATGTGGATGAATATATATATCCAATTTTGGATACATATTTTGCCTCAATGGGGTAGCGGTAAGTTGGAAAGGTTCCAACGAAAGCACCGTTGCCATCATACAAATTTAGCATTTCGGTGCGCAGTATCCCCAGGAAGGTTTTGTATGTGTACATCAAAATGTTGTATATTTAGTCATTCTTATGTTATAGGTTTATTGCAATTGAGATTACAAATCTGTGATTTTAGTGAGTAAGCATAGGTTGTGGTGATTTGTTGTAAAAATTTAACAGGGAGATTCATTAAGTTTTTGCAATACACTGAGGATTATGATTCATTTTGTTGATGCAGTATTATTTCAACAAAATAAATAAATAATCAATGGGAAAATTGCTTTTTCGGTACCTTAGGATAGACCTACTTGTAATTTTGGTATCATTGGATACGAAAATGCAAATTTGGTACCATAGGGTATGTTTTCATTGCAACTTTGGTACCAAACCCATGTTTTCCCCAAAGTTAATGATAATATAACCCCTATGAAATGCATAATGTTCAATTTACCCCCTCGTGGTTTAAAAAAGAGCATTTTACCCCATGAAATTTTGTAAAAGTTTCACATCGCCTCCCTGATATTTTTATAGGCGGCACTTTATCCATTTTTATTATGATAATGTGGCATTTTACCCCCTGTGTTATGATAAATGTGGCAATTTATCCCCCTATGTTATAAAATAGTTTGCATGCCTACTCTCAGTTTCGGCAAGTGAGTTACACTCTCAGGCTGAAGGGGGTAAATTGCTTCATTAAAAATTTTACAGGGGGTAAATTGATATTTATCCAAGTTATAGAGGGTTAAAAATTGAACATTTAGGGGGTAATTTGTCATTAATTTTGTAAAAAAATTGGGTGTGGTACCAAAATTGCAATGAAAACCTATCATTTGGTACCAAATTTGCATTTCCGTATCCAATGGTACCAAAAGTGCAAGTTAGCCTATCCTATGGTACCAAAAAAACAATTTTTCCAATAATCAATAGTTATTATTTATATCACATATTTATAATATCGCTTATGGGAAATATTTTATTTAATTTCTAAAAAATGTATTTTCTCTCATATTTCGTTGGAATAATTGTTGTTGATTTTGTTTGTATAACTATTTTAATAATTTTTTAAATTTTGAAGAATTATTTTAAATTACAATGAAGAAATATTGTACTTTAAATAGGCTTTTTAAGAGTCATAAAACAATAAAGAGTGGCATAGAGAACGATATTATCTAAAGAGTTTTGAACCTGATAAATCCTGATTCCTAACACAGTATTACATACTTGTCTTTATTCAAATTAGCATCAAAATACTTTCTATCAAGACAATCCAACAATTGTCACGCTAAATAAATGTTCCTTTCGCTATTCCAATTTACTAGATTTTATTTACTTATAAAACAACAAATACACTTATATTACATAAATTACATTTACTATCATACTTTTATACTATGCTCCAATCACACTACTTAACAAAACAAAATACAATTTAATACTATATTTTATGAGAGACAAGCTTCTTATGTAGAATCAAACTTATGCAGATAATTGCAGCAATCATTTACTTAAATCTATATGAATATAATGTAGGTACACATAAATAAAGCTCAAATAATCTTTACACATAATATAGGCACACAGCACCGCGCCTTGCGCGGTGCATTCCCCTAGTATATATATATGTATTTGGGGAGAAGAAATAGAAAAGGGGAAGAGGTCCCTTTGACCTCTCTTCTTTCGGCAGTAAAAGGGAGAAGTCCCAAGGGACTTCTCTGCCTTTCGTAAGTGATTGGAGAAGTCCCTTGTGGACTTCTCTATCTTGTGGGGGGAGCCGAATGCTCCCCCACTTGCCATTTAATATGGGAGTTAATCTCCCACTAAGTGGGAGGTTAACTTCCCATTAGGGAGTGGTTAATTCCCTCCCTTTTTTTTTTTTTCTAAATTCAAAATATGAACCAGGTTGGGTTAGTTCAAATGGGCGTACCCATCCGTCTCAAATCAACATCTCCCACTCGCACATGACGGCTAAACCAAGTCTACAGTGACTACAAAAACATACTCATAAACTTCATATGGAAAAGTGGATCGTGTGACCGGCGAGCGCAAGAGCATTAACTGTCATACACCTGTTAGTGTATATAACAACTCTTATTCACACAACACGAGGACATCAGGACTCGCTATACCCCAAACCCCATTTCACTAATCGAAGTATCTCTTATCCCTCAAATCAACAAAATATCATACTTCTCTCCACCACTCACTTGTATTAACAATCATGACTAAAACTCTCAAGTTCGACATATTGAATGGCCAACTTTGAATTCAAGCAGTTTGTGTTAGCTTCATAAAGTCTTCCTTTCCTACTTGAATCTTTCGATCTAACTTCAGCAGCTTTCCTAGACACGGACCGCATCGCCGTATGATTCATAGCTATTAGCGACGTGCTAAAGTAGCAACACCTTGGTAAGATTTCGAGAACTGGTCACAAGTCATAAGGGTACCTATTGAGGTTGCAATAAACCTCTGGGCCTCACACAATGAGTGAGCAGGGATCTTTCACTCATTTCCCAATGGTCACTAAGGCACACGTGGTATGAAACACGTGCTACTGTAGTTTACTTCATTTCGTGAAGTGTATGTCATTTAAACAACACAGTACAAATTTTAGTACAAGTGTACACCTACACTTTACCTGAATTTGTTAGTCCCAAAGTGGTCTAATGAGGTCTATAGGGGGGGGGGGGGGGATGAATAGACCTCTAAAACTTTTTCTAAATTTTTCTCTAACTTATCTATCAGCAGGCTAAGATTCGTGAGACTACTATTCTAATTTAGCACTTAGCAAATTCAGCAGGGTTGACCACTCATCTTATTTCACTCATCTGGTTCAGATATACTCAGAGTTTCAAAACTTGTATGCAGCTGATTTTACCAAGTATGTTTTTCAAACAAGTTCCTCTTTAAAGTTTACCCCAGTTTTATAGATTCCTCAATTCAAAAGATTGTTCTTTTAAAAACCATTTGCTTAATTATGAAAATATGCAAGTTAAAAATAAATAATCAAACACAAGGAATTTTTATAGTGGTTATATAGACAAGAATGTCTTTGTCCACTCTTCCAAGTCACTTAGATCTTGGGTTCCACTAGAAACACAAAGTAACTAGCACACTACTTGCGCTTTTACAACAGATGATAAAGCAACAAGCTTACACTTAGCTCTCAGTAGATCACTCAGAAAAAACTATTTTAAAGCACACAGCAACTAGATACTTAAGCTTTACAACAAATGATAAGCATTAAGTAAGAGTACTAAGCTCACAATATAGGAAATCACTCAAAAGACCTATACTACGACATCTCACTCACACAGATGGATATATACTTCTCTCTTTTCTCAGTTCAAAGTCACTTAGACAGACAACGTTTGATCTTTGTTCTTTAACAAAAAGCTTCGTCAACAGATGACTTAGCTGTTGATCAGACGACTCAACTGATGGATCTTGCTCTAAGGATGTGATCTTGAATTTTACAAGTAACTCTTCAATCTTCAGTCCCTGGTCTATTTATACTCTCGGATTTGAAATTCTGCCCGTCGAAGATAGGCAAAATTACTCTTTAATCCTGAGCAACGGTCTTCTTTTCTGACGGCAGCTTTTGCAGACTGTTCTCTGTACACTCTGCTGTACGGATATCTACTTTATGTCAGTCGCATTTAATGCACTCAACTTGTTAGCGTTGATAAGCTTACTAACCGATTTCACTTCACTGATGGGATTACTCTGCTGATGATCACTTCGTTGGTGGCTACTATGCTGATTCAAGAATGAACACATCTATCTTGACTCGGCTGATGATAACCATTCTGATCTTCACTGATCTGATATCCCATTTAGCTGATTCGGTCACATAGCTTCCAGACCGTGAGATACGTTTCACTAAGCTTTTCAGTTCTTAGTTGATGACATCCTTTCTAATCTTCAAAACCATTCTGGCCTTTTTGTCATCTTCAAAACCTTCTCCAATATCAACCAACAATTTCCAACTTTTTGATGATGACAAAACCTTCAACTAAGAACGTCTTTCAAGTCTTTAGATTTAGTCTTCATACTCTAAGATGCAAACCACTTGTTCCAATTGATCTGATACAACCTTAAAAAAAATACCAACTGGTGGTATTTTCCCTTTTTTATTTTCTTCTGTAAAGGGTTCTTAGTTGCATCTCTATTTTCCCCCTTTTTGTCATCAATACCAATACTTAGTTGCATCTCTTTATTCCCCTTTTTCTCTTTATAAAATTGCAAACTTAGTATGCTGAAGACAGGTAGGTGAATACTTAGATGTTCGAGGTAGTATTCTTTGCTGTTTATCACTTTAACTAGAATAACTGTTCCCCCTTTCTTCAAGAATTGATACCACTTATTGATATCAGATTAGTCAACTGATACCACTTGTTGCGGTGATAACACTTGTAGTCTGATACTACTTGGTGTAGTACATTCTTGAATATCACTTGGCTGTTGAGTTCTAGTCGGCTGATATGAAACAGTCTTCTGATGGCTTCATTTTGACTTATTGAAAACTTCATCTTTATTCAGGAGTACCGCTAGTCGTACATGTTCCCCTTGAGTTCAAGAGTCTATAGTCAAGTAGTCTGATGAGAGTCAGTCTTGACAAACACTCAGCCGTTGAATTCCAGTAAGCTGTTTTGAGGTAGTCTTCTGATATGTTCCCCCTCAACTTATGAATCCAATATCAACAAACCCAATTTCAACTCTTGAGAGCTGAAAGACTAATGTCACATGGTTGACTACTATTTGTTGGTTTCTGATGGTCTCAATACCACCCGTTGTTCTTTGGTAAGCTTCATTTTTCCAACAATCTTGTCTTCCTTGAAATCTCCAAATGTAGCGTCTACCACTTGTTGTTTTATACCAATTGTCTGACACCACTTGACTGATATCACTTGTTGTTTTATATCACTGGATGGTTTGTAACAATTTGATATAAGCTGCTTGTTGATACCATTTGTTGGTACACACTTGCTGGTAAGATCACTTGTTGAACTTGTTGAAATTTGCAAGGGCAGTCAACTCATCTTTGTCATCTCACATGTGCTTCGCTTATAAAACAGATGACTATTTTTGGTACCCCTTATTCATTGGGTCCAGCAGGGTTAGCATAACTTTTAACATGTGATGATCTAGTGACTTTGATTTCATCATGAATAGTGCTCTTGATCAAAACAGTGCTCATAAGTAAGGTAAGATGCATGAAGTATGTGATAAGCATTCATTATATAATGAGGATGGCAATCAGCACAATGAACATGATCAATATGACAATATGGATAAGCATAGTGCATGTCGTAATAATAATTAGGGAAATTTACATAGACACCCCTGACTATAAGCCTAATTACAGAAACTTACCCTCTTGTTACAAATATTACAAAGACACCCCTCCTGCCAAAATAATATTACAAAAAGACCCCTTACGGCGTCAATTTTTAACGGTAGATGATGACATCATCATTTTTTTTTAATGTTTTTCCAGTTTTGCCCCCAAGGGGTGTATTTGTAATATATTTTATGTTACAGGGGGTGTCTTTGTAATTGTGTAATAAATATTGTAAATAAATTTATTAAACTTTAAAATTAAAACAAACCAATTTAAGATTTAATAAATTTATTTACAATAATACAATTGGTGAATAAAGTAACAAACCAATTTAAACTTTAATAAATTTATTTATAATAACACAATACGATAAATAATGTTTTAATCATGGTTCAAAATTCCCTACTTTTCCATTGAAAACATAAAAAAGTTTCTGTTTTTGAATCAATCACAACGAAAATAAGATGTATTCCCGAAACTCTATATTTGCCTTGAATTTTAATCCATGATTTTCATTGCTTGATTTTTCCTAGTTTTTTCGAAACATTTTCGGAAATTTATCGAAAAAATTCTTTTATTGAGCTGACCAAAACATACATTGAAAACAAAATTTTAATCCATGGTTTTAATAACATATATTTTCTTACAAAAATAAAACAAATCAATTTAAAATTTAATAAATTTATTTTAACATAAGTAAAATATTTATAAATTAATTTTAGATTTTTTTTTTTAAAATTATAACCCAATACCCACCCCATCCACCCACCCCCACTCCCTCCCACCTTCACCCCACCCCAGCCCACCCCACCCCACCCTGCTGTCTTTCCTACAAACCCGCCGTCTTCCCATTCCCGCCGCCCACAACAAGCTCCAAAAGCTTGAAACTTTTACCCAATTAATTCCAAAAGATTGAAACATTCACTCAAGCGGGACTAAATCTTGCATATTCCGCTCTAATTTCGTGGACTGGATTTTAGATTGAAGATTATGGTGTGGGAATAGGGTTCCAGTTTAAGTTTTGGGGGAAATTTGATTTTGGGAGTGAAGCGACGCCGGCAGGGGATACGAAGCAGGCAGGGGAGACGACGCCGGCAGGGAAGACGATTCTGGCAGTGGAGATGATGCCGGCAGGGCAGACGGGGAGAGGGAAGCGGGAGGGTGGGTGAGACGGGGAGAGGGAAAGGGCAGTTTTTTTTTTTTTTAATGTGTAAATATTGAAAATAATTAAGGGCATTTCGGACATTTTATAGTTTCTGTTAAGTTTGACTAACGGCCGTTAAGTCAAGGGGGTGTCTTTGTAATATTTTTAACAAGAGGGTAAGTTTCTGTAATTAGGCTTATAGCCAGGGGGTGTCTATGTAAATTTCCCTAATAATTATCATAATGTTATTCAAATTCTTTTGCCAGTTAATTCTTTTTTGCCTCAATTTTTTACATGAGTTTTCTAATAACTCTCCATAGATTTAGCAGACTTAACATTTTAATTTTACTCCTATCAGCAGCCTATTTCAGCTTACTCGGCTGATGAGTTTTACTAGTCTGTTTAGTCTTAGGTAGCTTACTAGGTTTTCTAACCTTTTGAGCATTAGTAGACTTTTTCTTTCAAGACTCTGATTTCTTTTTAGAGAATGATGCAATTACTTCTTTCAAGTTCATTTATATTTTCAATACGAATTGCTTACTCAGCTTTTAGAGTTTCATTCTCATGCTCAAGCTTTTTGTAGTCAGCTGATTCTTGAGATTTTTCAGCCTGAAGTTTCAGTGACCTGATTTGCTCTTTCAACAGAGTCATCTCTTCATTAAGCTTGGCAAATGCACCGACAATATTTGAATATGTAATTTAGCATTTATTCAATCGATTCAAATAGTGCATTTTAGTAGAAGTTACCTCAGTTTCAGAATCATCAGATTCTATGGCAGTTAAGCATAGAGTTTCAGGTACTTCTTCAAATTCTTTATCAGACGACTGGTTGTCTGAATAAGATGTTAGCTTTGCTGCATCAGCTAACTTTGTTTTGCTCTTACTTAGCTTACGCTCCTTTTTGGCACGCTTTTCCTTTTCAGCAAACTTCTCAAATGATGAGTGTGGATTATCTTTGATCAAGAGTCCATATTCCTTGTCATAGATGTCTCTAAGTTTTGGTTTTGAGGAATCTCTGTTTTCCTGAAAATGATCAGAAGAAGATGAAGTAGCATTTTTATATTTTAATTTCATTTTCTTTTTGTAAAACTTGTCAAAATCATTCAGAAGAAGGGCAACGTCGTCAGCAGTGTATGCTTTTTCTGAATTCAACAGAGTCTTTTGTTTTGACTTGTCTGCTGATTTTCTGGACTTGTCTGACGCGATAAGTGCAGCAGTAGGGTCTGAACTGGTTGACACATCTAATCCCATTCTTGGCATCTTAAACTCATACGCTTTGAGGGATGAGAACAGTTCGGAAAGAGAAATCTTCTCTAAATCCCTTGATTCTTCCATGGCCGTCACCTTCATGTTGAATTTCGGTGGAAGAGCCGCGAGAACCTTCATGGTGATTGATGAGGGATATTTCGTATGCGCCGTTTTAGGAAATACCTCTGCTCGAGATCGACCTAAATCCCGACCAGGAGGACCATTCTTCGACCTATAGAACGCTGCTTCCGATGAAGCCAGATTGATAGCTCGAGACCTTACTTTCCGATCAGCGTCTATCCTCGGAATTACTGTGGGGCCGACCCTCAGGCCTGAATAGCTGGCAAGACGTATTCTCTTGCGGAGGGTCTACCTAGCTCATTACTGTTCCTATATATACGCGGCGCATTTATGACATCAGGGACGACACTATTCCCAAGATACGCTCCAGCTCGGACATAGAGCTCGGAATAGGCCTTAGCTTGATTTTCTCTGTATTTATCTAGCTAGTAGTACGTCATCCTGTAACGCTCGAGTAGACCTACTTTGTAACTTGTATTCGGATCTTAACATTAATATACATCGTTTACACACTCGACTTTAATAATTGTTTTGCTCTACTTTTGTCCCGAACGAAAAACAGCATAATCAATTGGCGCCCACCGAGGGGCCTACTCGGGTGTTAGATCGAAAAAGGCCTACTACTAGAAGATATACGTACCAACGTGGAGAGCCTTCACAATCTGTTGGAGCTCAACAGTCGGTAAACAACAAACCAAGTAACCAATCTCGAGCGGCCCACCATTCTGAGGTGCCGCCGCTCGACCTGCCAAATGATTTGCCAATTCATACGACAGTGGCCGATCTTCGTTCTATTATCGGAACTATGTGTAGAGCAAAATGTCTCGACTGAGGGTGAAAGCTGTTGCTATGCCCCTCACCTCGATAAAGACTTGCTCAAAAAAGCAAAATGTCTCGACTGAGGGTGAAAGCTGTTGCTATGCCCCTCACCTCGATAAAGACTTGCTCCAAAAAACAAAATTCCTTGCTTGAGGGTGAAAGCTGTTGCTATGCCCCTCACCTCGATAAAGACTTGCTCAAAAAAGCAAAATGTCTCGACTGAGGGTGAAAGCTGTTGCTATGCCCCTCACCTCGATAAAGACTTGCTCAAAAAAGCAAAATGTCTCGACTGAGGGTGAAAGCTGTTGCTATGCCCCTCACCTCGATAAAGACTTGCTCAAAAAAACAAAATGTCTCGACTGAGGGTGAAAGCTGTTGCTATGCCCATCACCTCGATAAAGACTTGCTCAAAAAAGCAAAATGTCTCGACTGAGGGTGAAAGCTGTTGCTATGCCCCTCAGCTCGATAAAGACATGCTTAAAAAAAACAGCAAATAAAGACTTACAAAAAGAAAGCAAAATGTCTCGACTGAGGGTGAAAGCTGTTGCTATGCCCCTCAGCTCGATAAAGACTTGCAATAAGAAAAGCAAAACATCTCGACTGAGGGTGAAAGCTGTTGCTATGCCCCTCAGCTCGACTTGCAATAAGAAAGCAAAATGTCTCGACTGAGGGTGAAAGCCGTTGCTATGCCCCTCAGCTCGATAAAGACTTGCTAAAAAACAGCAAAATGTCTCGACTGAGGGTGAAAGCTGTTGCTATGCCCCTCAGCTCGGTAAAGACTTGCTAAAACATGACTATCTGGCTCGGAAAAAAAGCGCTTAAATAATAAAGTTGTCAAATGATTTATTGATTGGATAAGATCGGCCGATGCTTGAAATAATATAATGAAGTATCCCTGCTCGAAATTTGAAGATTCTTAAAGACTTCATATCCTTTGGGAATTCCTTCTTAAGTTGGAAATATTATTTTTTAAGTTCAGTTATGCTCGAAGTATGCTTCTCGGATTTCAGTTATCATTCATTTGGAGGCTTACGCGATAATCTATCCGAGATGGTTTTGTAGATCGATAAATATTCCAATTATGGGTTAAACTTCACGTTCAGATTTTTAAAGTTTCATTGGATTATTAGTTCGTCATCGAGTTGGATGTTGCGAGCAGAAAATTAGTAGTAAAGACGATGGAAAAGAAAGATAGATTAAGTAGTCTATGGGAAACATAAAGGTCTTATCATTTATAAGTTCCGAGCAAGATACAAGAGATTAATGAAATAAAAAAGCTATGACTTTATTGATATTCATCGAACAGATTACAAAGTCGTTGAGTATGTTTACAAATAAAAATCCTAATACAACTACTGTGCCATATTCTACGATCTTCGAGCATCCTTTAGCGTTCTCGACCAGGAGGGTTGGCGACCATTTGATGAGTGCACCACAGTTTGTGTGACAAATCGGTTGTCCGGTAGACTTGTAAAGTGATCGAGCTGTATATGTTTATCGTCTGATGATACCTGGTTTTGAAATTAGACAATATGGATCGCATACCACTTTTTCTGATCTCCATACAGTCCCCAGCATTCTTGCTACCAGACGAGCCCGATCATTTCCCCGAGTTGGCGTCTAGGTCAAACCTAGAGCAGCCGGTCGTCATTTTATGATTCGAAAGCTCGACCCAATGTTACCATTCTTCAAGAAAGAAAGGAAGAAATTGGTACTCCAGGTCAAACTTCCTTTTAATTTTCTGACCAGCTTTCCGCCCTCGGGGATACCCCTCGAAATCCGCAATGCTAACCCTGCCCAAAATACCCGAGCAAAGGTCAGTCACTTATTGGTATCCCGAGGGGAGATCCCATTTTCAGGGATCAGGGACCCCTCGATCACCGAGGGACCCCGTTTTTCCAATTCCACCCATACCAAAGAAGTATATATTTTGTTTGTGAGGTCGGAAGTATGTTCGAAGCCAAATCTCAAAGGTTTGAACAGGAAGGAGGAAGGATCCGAGCTTAGTCCTCGGATGAAACATTTTCACGGCGTAAAGTAAAAATTTTCAGCTGAGTAAAAAGCCCCTTATATACTAAGAGGAAGTTCAGATCGACGGTTATTATTCAACGAAGCCAACGGTCCAGATTAAGGCATTTATCACGGGTGACCGTTCCGCTTCCCGAGGGTTGAGTACTGTTTGGTCAGATTCTCTTTGGAACTTAGCTGAAAAAATGGGAATACTATTACTCGGTCAGAAATCGGGGGCAGAAAGCTTTCTGTTTTTACTACCAGGTCGGAATTTCGATCAGTCTCAGCTCAAGTATAATTTATTTCTACAATAAGAAAACAATTTGAATGTAAAGAAGTTCAAAGTAAATATAATTTTCCGACCACAGAACAACATAACTTAAAAGAAAGGAAGTCTTTTATTCCGATGCGGACAACGTTACAAGAAAGGAAAAAACATAAAAGTACAACATTTGATCGAGCATAAAGGAGGAAAAAACTACAAACAAGAGACCAAATCTCTAGATAATTTTGTTCTCGGATAAGAGATTGCGGAATTCGACGCTGCGGGCCTCATACCCCGCATCGTAACCTTTTTTATAAGCCTCTTGCTCCCGTAGCTCGGCGTTCTTTTTCTCCTGCTCGACAAGGGACTTCAGCCTGTCCAACTCTTTGCTCAACTCCTCGTGGACTTGGCTCTCTTTCTGCTTCACGGCTTTTTTCGTCTCAGAGGCCAGCTTCAGCTTGGTAGCTCTAGCTTCTTCAAGAGACTTCGCCAGCGCAACTTTCTTTTCCTCCAATTCAAGGACCGTCATAGCACGCTGCTCGGCTTCTTGCTCGACCTTCAACCCGAGGTTGAATAACTGCTGTCCAAACTACGAAGGATCAAAGTTGGAGTGTTAAAAAAAGAAAAAAAAAATGAGACTCACTTGGGTAAGCAGATCTGCACTCGATTGCACGATTTCCCGAGCACTTTTCCCTCTCAACCGCTCCTGCTCAGCCAACTGAATACTGCTCAGAGTAATGTCCTAGCTGCTCGGGGCAACCCGTCCAGCCTCTGCCTTACTTTTCACCTCCTCAAAAATGGCACTAAGTGTCCGAGTAACGTTGGAGACAGAGCTGTTGACCTCGGGATTCTCACCCAACGGAGGAGATTTCTTCTGATCGACAGAAGGGTCATTTATTTTGACCCTCTTACTCGGAGGCTCATCTACAACGCTCTTAGTAGCCTCCAGAGCCAAAACACTTCCACCTAATGCCTTCTTTTCCCCAGTCATTCGGATTAAGGCTAGGGTCGGAATCAGGTCATCCACCCGCGGCCCTTTGTTCGAAGCAAGCTCCGAGCCGCTAGTTATGACTTGCTTGCCGGGGTGAACGACCTGCGCTTTCCCCCCAGAGCTGTTCATCGACCTGGAGGGGGAGTCCGGAACTTGTATAACCAGGCCTTTCTCGGACCGAGCGGGTGAGGGGTTCGGCGTGGGATCGATCTTGGTTTTGCCAAGGTCACCCTTAGGAGCCTCTGGTCGTTTGGACCCTGAGTTCATCGGAAGATCGATCTTATTCTCGCCACGATCGGCCTTGGAAACTTTCGAGGCCTCTGTAGAGGACTTGGAATCTCTGGATTTGGATTTAGGAGCCTTTTCTTTCTTGATTTTGAACATTTGAGTTGGGTCAAGTTTGGAATTCACTAACCCCTCCATGATCTGATTATCTGGTAAAGAGAAGGACGATATTTATTTTTATCGATCTATGAGCTCCGACGTGAAAATAGAATTGTGGTTTCAATGATACAAATCTCAAGTCTTCTCCCCTATTTATAAGAGAGAGAGACGTTACCTATTGGGGACCCAACAATCGCAAATTTCAAGTTTTTCCGGGTTGTATTACGAAGATCGATCGTCTTAATACCTTTTTAAGGAAGTCTATTTTAACTAGTATCGCATAACTCGATATCGACATTCTTATTCGAGCACCTTACAGCTTACAAAGATTATTGTCTAGTTAAGTTGTATAATAAATTCCGACGAACTTTAAGCATCTGGGCATGGTAAATATCACAAGTAAAGAAAGGAGATTTTATAGATGATCGAGAAGTTTACATTACATATGGAGGAAAGTCCTATAATCTATTACAAAAAATATTCCTAAGGGTTTTGCTCTTCCTCAGTACCCTCGCTCTCGGAACTGTCCTCGATGTCGACCTTTGCGTCTCCAGAAGCCTCTCGATCATCCCCGTCCTCAGAAGTATTTTGATCTTCCTCATCTCCAGAACTATCTTGGCTGTCTTCATCCTCAGAACTATCTGAACTGGAGCTCGAGCTGGACGTTTCCAATTCCAGCATGTCGGGATTAGGCATTGGAACCCCGAACTCTCTTACGAAAGGAGCGAACTCGTGTTTTTCCTAATCTGTGGAATTCGAGGATGAGACTCGATAGTTTTCTCCGTCCATGTTCTTGAAGATGTCCATGTGCTTCAAGTACTCATCTATGTTATTGGGGATGACCTTTGCAGAGACCAGCTGTCGAACGACCTTGTAAAAGGTAGTCTGAAGAATTTCGCTGACCCTTTTTCGAGCTATGGCATCTAGCGCGGGAGATTCCAGAAACTCTCTTATCGAGCTTAGGCGTGAGTCTTCCTTTCCGCGCTGATAAGACAACTCTGAATCGGCTTTGGTCTGCGCGAGCTCTTCTTCAAGTTTCTTGACCTTTTCCTCGAGCAAGCTCTTCTCAGTAACAACCTTCACCAAGCTTTCTTCGACCGCCGGAGTGTACTTGGCTCTGGTGGCCTCCAATTCTTTCTGAACGGCGGTGAGCTGATCGCGGAGTTTGGACTCTTCCTCGAGAGAATTTCGGTAAGCTATATGGACTCGATCAGACTCATCTTCCAACATCGAAGTGCGATTCAGCTCGGTGAGGAAGCAGTCCCCGATCTGCAAAGGAATAACGGAGAACAATTAAAAATTTGAATAAGGACCTAAAAAATTATGGTCACCATAAAGGATTTTTTACCGTATGATATGCTCGAGAGAATCGACCTAACACTTCGAGGTCGCTGTGAGCCAGTAGTTCCTCTTGATCCTCGGCGAATCTCCTCAGCATGAAGATTTTTATTGCTTCGTCGTGCTCGTTCTCACCATTTGGGTCGCCATCGCTCCGAATAGATCCTCCCTCGGGATAACCCGCCGCTCGGTAACCTTCGAGTTGATTCTCGATAAAATCCACCATGTCAGGTTTACCTCGACCCGGACGACGAGTGAGGGGTGTCCGGTGCCGACCCCACAATCCTGTCCTTCTTTTCGCTTCGGGGGGCCCTTCTCGATCTTCCCTAGCTCGACGATGGAAGATTTCTGTCCCTTTCAGCTTCTTCATGGTGAACATACTGTACCCCAGTCCAGATGAAGAAGAGGGACCATCTTGGTTTAGGGGATGAACCATTTGGATCGGCTCGGCATCCTCGACCCTTTCTTCCGTCTCGACGCGATCAGGATGAGCAGAACCTCCCCGAGGAGGAACTGCAGTTTGGTTGGTTTGCGCCAAATAAGGCTTAGCTTGCTTTCTCGGTTGGCCCGGTGTCTTTTTCGAGGTAGAGGCAACTGTTCTACCGACTATGGAAGCTCGATATTGCTCTACCATGGTACCTGAAGAAAGGAAAAAATGGTTAAGGGATGAAACCTTCTAAATAGAGCACAACTATGATGAGAAATGAATCTTTTTCTTACTTAAAGATCGAGGATCGACGGCGTCCGCAAGTAGATACGTCGCTTTGCTGAGCCCCGCTTTCCGAAGAACGGGCTCCAAAATAAGAAAAGCTGACTGATAGGGGTCGAAATGCATCTCGGCGACAGCGTCATCTCGGACACTCTTCTTAAGCCGACCTATCAATTCGCGTTTTCCGCACACCCAATCTCGCCGACCCTTCCATGTGTGCGGGACCATCTCCGAGCTCCCCTCGGAGGCTGGCTCCTCGGGACCTTTGATGAAGAAGAACCGCTTCTTCCAATCCATAGAGTTGCTAGAGACAATGGTGGACAAGACTGAGTGGTTCGAGCATTGGGAGAAATACACGAACCCAGCGTTGGAGGCCGAGGAATTGCTGACCTTGAAGAATTGCCAAAAATTCTGGAAACTATCAAGTTTGCCTTTAGCCTTCATCAAGACACTAAAGGCTATCAGATAACCAACAAAGTTGGGAAGGATCTGCGCGGGAGCTAGGGAGAATACATCTAAAACCTGCTCGAGCAACGGTACAAAAGGGATACGCAACCCGTAAGCAAATTGCTTAGCGTAGAAGGCTTGACATCCTTCTGGTGGCTGATTGACCCGTTGAGAAAGGGTCGGGATACCCAGCGAGTAACCCGCGGGGAGAAATTTCCCTATCTCGGCCTCGAGTTCTGCTTTACTTTCTATCGGATCATATGCACTAACAATCTCATCGACCCGTTTTTCTGTCTTCTGAACCCGACCTTTAGCGGTGGATTTCTTCGCGTTGGCAGCTAGGTCGAGGATTCTCACGGTGCAACCTCTTCCGACCGAGTATCTCATTATTTCATCCTTTTCCAACGCCCGAGTCGTGCCCTCTTCACTATCGGAATCGGCGTTTCCTTCACCTTCTCCTTCGTCCTCGACGTCGGGCTCAATGTCTTGTTCCCCATCACCATCGCCCTCACGGTTCTGTTGACCGGACGTTTCCTCGCCGGCGTCCGACCCTAAGACCCGTTCAACTTGATCGATGATTTTATTCGCCTCATCAGAAGAGTTCTCAGTAGTTTTGTAAGTATTGATGATTTCGTCCATTGATCCTAGGTCGGAATATGATCTCGGGGGAATATTGGATTGAATCTCTGGGTTTTCGGAGGTAGACATGTTAGAAAGTGTTTATTGTAATGGTCGACAAAAGGATACTCTTTATCGATGTGAATGCTCCGATCTGCAATAAGTTCGGAAGATGTACCCGTCTCTTCAAGTCAACGCATATATATAAAGGTTAAAAGGGTAAATTGCAAATTAAACCCCGAGTAACCGCGACGGTTAAGCTTCCACTCAGTAAATTGAAGATTATCTTTCCATAAATGGCATTTACGGTCCTCTAAGTTTTAAAAGTTGGTATTTCAGCTCGGTGAATTAAGATTAACGACATTGTCTTCCGAAGATGTGCACTCTTTTTCCCTTCGCTCGGTTTTTGTCCCACTGGGTTTTTTCCGAGTAAGGTTTTTAACGAGGCATGTCCGACTCAAGACTGTTCAACACTCAATCTCAATTATTTATCTCTCCGAACTGCGGATATTGTAATGTCATCGAGGCAGACTAATCCGATCAAGAACTCCGCCCTCTTGCAGTTTGAAGCATCACGCCTTTCCAAGGCCCATCCAGAGAAAATATGCGCTCTTTTTCCCTAGCTCGGATTTTGTCCCATTGGGTTTTTCCGAGTAAGGTTTTTAACGAGGCATATCAAATCTTGTGCTACGATGCTGTGTTTACTTCTCCGAGCTTCAGCTTCGCTTACGCTCGAGAAGTGGGGGAGTATTGATGAGGGATATTTCGTATGCGCCGTTTTAGGAAATACCTCTGCTCGAGATCGACCTAAATCCCGACCAGGAGGACCATTCTTCGACCTATAGAACGCTGTTTCCGATCAAGCCAGATTGATAGCTCGAGACCTTACTTTTCGATCAGCGTCTATCCTGGGAATTACTGTGGGGCCGACCCTCAGGCCTGAACAGCTGGCAAGACGTATTCTCCTGCGGAGGGTCTACCTAGCTCATTACTGTTCCTATATATACACGGCGCATTTATGACATCAGGGACGGCACTATTCCCAAGATACGCTCCAGCTCGGACGTAGAGCTCGGAATAGGCCTTAGCTTGCTTTCCTCTGTATTTATCTAGCTAGTAGTACGTCATCCTGTAACGCTCGAGTAGACCTACTTTGTAACTTGTATTCGGATCTTAACATTAATATACATCGTTTACACACTCGACCTTAATAATTGTTTTGCTCTACTTTTGTCCCGAACGAAAAACAGCATAATCAGTGATCTCCTTGTCTGAAAACTTTTTACAAAGCCTTTGAACTTCGTTCAGAGTTTTGGTAAATCTGGTATCCATTTGATCAATCGTTTCACCAGACTTCATTTTGAAATTTTCAAACTCCTCAAGAGCCACACTGAGCTTATGTTCTTTGATAGCGTCGTTTCCTTCGCTTAGCTCACAGACTTTATCCCACATCTCTTTTGCTGTTTGCAAATGTTTGATCTTCTGGAATCTGTCTTCGTCTACGGCTTTGAACATGATGAACTTAGCCTTTTTATCAAGATTTACTAACTTGACTTCTCCAGGAGTCAGCTCATCCAGCTCTTTGTCAACGATCTGATCAGGTTGGCCAGCAACCTCACAGTCTTCTTAAATCTGAATGGTCCTTTAGTAATACATGTAAACATGTTATCATTGTAAGCAGCAAGAAGTATCTCCGTTCTGATTTTCCAATTTTCAAAGTCCATATGCCCAATGTGAGGAACATGGCTTATGCACTCCATTTTTCAAAAAGTTTTGATTTTTCAAAATATGCTCTTTTTGAAAAATTTGAAAAACACACTGAGGATCAAGTTCGTTTGATCAGGCACAGGATCAGGTGAACCAATCCGATCTGATACCACTTGTTGGTCCCAAAGTGGTCTAATGAGGTCTAGAGGGGGGGTGGGGTGAATAGACCTCTAAAAACTTTTTCTAAACTTTTCTCTAACTTATCTATCAGCAGACTAAGATTCGTGAGACTACTATTCTAATTTAGCACTTAGCAAATTCAGCAGGGTCGACCACTCATCTTATTTCACTCATCTGATTTAGATATACTCAGAGTTTCAAAACTTGTATGCAGCGGATTTTACCAAGTATATTTTTCAAACAAGTTCCTCTTTAAAGTTTACCCCAGTTTTATAGATTCCTCAATTCAAAAGATTGTTCTTTTAAAAACCGTTTGTTTAATTATGAAAATATGCAAGTTAAAAACAAGTAATCAAACACAAGGAATTTTTATAGTGGTTATATAGACAATAATGTCTTTTAGTCCACTCTTCCAAGTCACTTAGATCTTGGGTTCCACTAGAAACACAAAGTAACTAGCACACTACTTGCGCTTTTACAACAGATGATAAAGCAACAAGCTCGCACTTAGCTCTCAGTAGATCACTCAGAAAAATCTATTCTAAAGCACACAACAACTAGAATACTTAAGCTTTACAACAAATGATAAGCATAAAGTAAGAGTAGTAAGCTCACAATATAGGAAATCACTCAGAAGACCTATACTACGATATATCACTCACACAGATGGATATATACTTCTCTCTTTTCTCAGTTCAAAGTCACTTAGACAGACAACGTTTGATCTTTGTTCTTCAACAAAAAGCTTCGTCAACAGATGACTTGGCTGTTGATCAGACGACTCAACTGATGGATCTTGCTCTAAGGATGTGATTTTGAATTTTGCAAGTCACTCTTTAATCTTCAGTCCCTGGTCTATTTATACTCTCGGATTTGAAATTCTGCCCGTCGAAGATAGGTAAAATTACTCTTTAATCCTGAGCAACGGTCTTCTTTTCTGACGGCAGCTTTTGCAGACTGTTCTCTGTACACACTGCTGTACGGATATCTACTTTATGTCAGTCGCATTTAATGCACTCAGCTTGTTACCGTTGATAAGCTTACTAACCGACTTCACTTCACTGATGGGATTACTCTGCTGATGATCGCTCTGCTGATGATCACTTCGCTGATGGCTACTCTGCTGATTCAAGAATGAACATATCTATCTTGACTCGGCTGATGATAACCAATCTGATCTTCACTGATCTGATATCCCACTTAGCTGATAGGATTCACTAAGCTTTTCAATTCTTAGTTGATGACATCCTTTTTAATCGTCAAAACCATTCTGGCTTTTTTGTCATCTTCAAAACCTTCTCCAATATCAACCAACATAATTTTTTCCTTATCCTCGATAAATGATTAACTTGAGAAAATTCATATCTGGCCACTCGACAAGTTTAATGGATGGTGGGAATCCATTCTTCTTCACTTACTTGTATATACAAAAGTAATCTCATCTTAATTAATCAATTGATATTTTTTCTGATCAAGCACTCATGCAAGACTGTGATTACTTTAGTCACAACAGTAATCTTAAGTTAATTATAATTAAGGCGATCCTGGTTTTATCTTGCGCTATTTACAAGGATAAAACAATCTCATCTCTGCACGTTCCCAACATTAGAGGCGATTGCTCGTGATTGTCCGACATATCTTAGGACATTGAATGTATGATTTCTACATCATGTACACAAGCATTCAACTGTCACAAAACCTATGGGCTTGATCTTATGAACTCCCAAGTTCAATTAGATCAAAAATCTACACAACTCTAGAGATTGCTAGGCAACCCACGTAAGAATCTCCAGTTATGGTCTTAGTACAAGAAACTCGATCATCTATTGTACGTAGATGCTAACTACAAAGTTCTCTATTAACTTTGTTATGATATCTCCATCAAATTTCTCAATTTTGTGTAAGTGTTTGATCTCACTAAAACAATATGTATATTGCAAGCTATGAATGTGTTTCACAACATAGAAATATGTCTACATAACGGAGGTAGCTCTTTATCTTCTCAAAGAAGTAATAAATACCTCTTGACCAAACAACTATCCATACTGCGTATGTGCCATCAATTTTAAAATATTTGTGCACATAGGTAAACATGTCTCATTATTCTTAAGAGATCAATTGCAGTATACTAAAGTTTTCTCGATAACCTTTTCACTAAAGTCTATAATCATGCAAATGATTTGATTTATAATTATTGACCAGATCCATGGAACAACATAAATCAGAGTAGGTAATTGGTTTCGAACCAATTAATGATTCAAGATTGGAATCAGTGATCTAGACATTTCACTCAAAGTGCACATTTCAAGAATCAGAATTCTACCTCTTACTATGAGAGTATCAGTAGGTATGAAATAATGTTTGAGTTACCCTATTTGTTGGGATAACCTCGAGTATAAAAGGACCGTTTTGAAAATGGTAGTCCTTAATTATTTATGAATGAATTGAGGACTTGTAGGTAGAAAACTTGGTGAAATTCATTGAATTTTATAAGTGGTCAACCGACACTTGAATAATTCTAAATAGAATCCAGTATTCCTAATAATAACTTAAGACAAAAGACAAATGTTGTTCATCCATCAAGATGAAAACCAACGTGATTGTTCAGACAATCTCTTATTGCCTAAAATAATCTTAAAGTTCAAAGATTTCAAGTTCGAGAACTTTGGTATCTCAACTTTTCAGATTAATAGGTTTTTATTCATTTGGAATGCTTCCATATCTAAATTTTGACTAAATTAAGATACATGTAAGAAATCATATTGCTCTTTGAAAATTAACCAATACAAAAACCGGTTTAAATCATAGATGGGTACTAAGTCTTCCTTCCATTTATTCAAAGTATCTCACCCATGAGATATAATAACATCTTTCAGTATTTGGAATAAGTTACGGTTCAGGTGTAGTCCCTTCATTTGAATGCATCCAATAGAACATAAATTGCTCCCACTAAAAAAGAAGTAATTTTGGATAATCACTTCCAAGTGATAAGTCAAATGAATAACTACCCCTTGAACTGGTTTACACTAACACGTTCAAATACACAAAGTTCAGTTCATCTAGTAAATACATCTTTCGAAAGATTGTATTTCTTGATTTAATAAGAAATTTACATCCATCTCATCGTTTATTCAAGAATATAAACCATTAGACATTATATATCCTCCGAAGATATATTTTCTTGCGTGATCATGTTTCTAAACACATTAGAAATAAAGTAAAGTCAAACTCAACTATTTGATCACATCATATAAGGTTGTCTTAGGTTAGACCATCATCTAACTATGGCTTATAGATGTTGGAAGTTACTATTATTGAAGGTTCACTAAATATGCATTTAATGTTAACAAAATTTCCACATGGAAATTCAAGGGGTTAACTTGAGATGCATTGAATCCCATCCTATCCAATAAATCAAGTTACTTCCCTTAACACAATTATACAAATAAGAGTGTTAAAAATAACTGATACTCAGATGTTTCATTGCACGGATCTCAAAATGATCGTATAGATATTCATATCCCTGGTCTAGTATCAGAACCTTATGTTCATTGATACATTTGATTCTCTAGAATTTAAAAAACACAGAAGTGTTTCAATTTTACAGGAGATCAAATTAAAATGATGAAAACATATAATATCCTTATACAAGTAATGAAAGGACATATTCATCCAACCTTCACTAATATTAAATCACTAGAATTGATCAAAATGGAAGTTTAACTCCAACGGCCTAACGAAATAGTCCCGGTGTCTATTTTCCATTGAAACAATGCAAGGACAAACCAATTTTCAGAAACGCCTTGAAAAAAAAGTCTCATTGATTTAGTGTTTCCACTAACCCAAATTGACCTAAACAAATATG